>JAIPRL010005587.1:0-27698 GCA_025469235.1 Pemphigus obesinymphae
AAAATGGACAATGAAGGAATTAAAAATGGATATCACACTTAAATGGCCTATACGCCGAAATGGCCTATACGCCGAAATGTCCTATACGCCGAAATGTCCTATACGCCGAAATGGCCACGCCGAAACGGCCACGCCGAAATGGCCACGCCGAAACGTCCGGTTCCGTAGTAAATTTGATCAGGGTTTGATTTTTCTAATAGTATTTAAGGTGCAAAGAAAAACAACTGAAAAATTATGTAAAAACGATAAAAACACGATTTAATCCAAATCGATTTTTATTATTTCTTCGTTATTTCGTAAAGGTTCTTAAATTTTGATAATGAAACGAAATATGTAATTTAGTATTACCTATATTAAAGGTGGTAACATTTTCAAATTTTTTTTTGCATTTTATTATTTTAATTATTATAATTATTAGTATTTTATTATTTATTATTGATTACGCAGATATTTTATTTTTAATTGTAATTCATGCAATGATTCATTTTTATATACGAATTTCTTTTAAATTGTATTCAAAAGTATCCATGTTTTGTCCATCATATAGTGATTTAACATATATCTAGTCCGATTTGCATTTGAAAAACAAACTTGAATTTATCATAAAATTAACTTTTAATCGACGTTTTTACTTTTTCCATTTTTATATTTAATATTATTTAATATTTAGTTAACAATCATTAAGTGATTTTCAATTTCATAAAAAAATTTTAAGGAATAAATAAGAAAAAATATTAAAAAGTAAAAGAGTCGATTAAAAGTGAAGTTGTTAATAAATATGAATCAGTTTTTAAAATCTTTATAGAACCATTCAATCTGTCTTAAATTCTTAAATACAATGATACACTTTTTAAAATCACTGTGTTATTTTTGTTTTATTAAATTGTGATCGAAGTACCTATATTAGCCATAAGACATACTTCATAATAATATTATAGTCATTGCATATTTTGTCTTGTTAGATTATTTGTGTTACCTATCGACAATTGTTATATAATTATTAATTAGTATACATTCGATAGTATTATAAAGTAATTAATAATTATTAATCATGGTTTATGGCATTTATGCATATAAACATAGGTATATAAGAACATTAGTATATATTAGATCAGAAGATAGGTGACCAGAAATTTTTTTAGATTTGAATATTGATATTGAATTCTTAAAATTATACTACTAAAAATGTCTTGTCAAAAATCTATTTAATTATAATGTAATAAAGGATAATATTTAACTAATTATTGTAATATTAAATATTTTTATATATTGATTGTATGGTTATATTGTAGTATTTATATAATATAAATACATATTATGTAATATTAAATACGATTATATCTTATAAGGTCATTGAACGTTTGGATTTAAAAGACAACTTAAACTTCTGTATAGTTTTATGCTATATAATATAGCAGAATAATTGTAAAACTGATCGACGAAATATGCAATGTCATTTTATACAATTAACTTGTTGGTCATTTTAATTCTCCATCGATCGTCGACCCAAATGAATATAGTCAAGTTACACAATATTTTTAATGCGCCTCTTTGATAGCTTTAAATAATATATATTATTGATCGTACTTATAACGTTCCCAGAGAGTAAAATACTTGATCGATTTTAAGAAAAATTGAGAAACACGTGGTGAATCGTGATTTTAATGATAATGCATATTTTAGTCTGACAATTTATACCTAAATATTGTATTCACTTGTTTTAGTATATCCGTGTCGACAGCAGAGGTGTTCGTACTCTTAGGAATTTTCTATGGCGGTGGGTTTGGGGCAACATTTTTTTTTAATAGTCTCAGATGACCCTTTATTTCTAAAATAACTAAAATGAAAGTAATTATACATTTTCAATATCGCTAGTCAATGGCTGTATCCGAGTATTGGATTCAGAAATGTTCGGTCCGCGGATGTGTATTTTTGCAAAATATGTACATTCACAAACTGTTCTGATCGGTGCATTTGAATTTGCAACGGTTATGATTTTTAGCAATTTTATTTTATTATCATTTTTGTTTTGTGTTGGATTTATTAATATTAATTATATAATAATAATAATTGCTTGTTTTTTCTTTAGGTACTTGTTTCACAGAGTAAGTTAAACTTGTTTTGTGCTTGTACGGCTTATTATTATTTTTACATATATTTCATTTATGATTTATTAGATACCTGTCCCTATATAATAAATACAAATTATTTGTCATTATTAAAAATAATTTTTAACCTGATGAATATCATTAGCCATTTATCTAGATCATTTATTTATAAAATGATTGCTTTAGTTATTTAAATGGGGAAATTGTGATATAGGTACATACCTACCTATCTACTTACGAGTATATCATATGTAAAGCATAAAGGTATAACATTACCTATCATAAACATGAATTAGGATTTACAATATACTTTAAAAAAACTATAAACTTTTCTATTAAAAAAAATAATGTGGTGTTTTTCATTTATACACTCACTACCTACCCCCTATATTATAAACAGTATAAACTATAATGAACAAGAATTGATGCATAATAAATTAAGTATAAATATTTTTTTGTTCATCTTATTAGTTATTAGTTTATTACCATGAATTAACTTGTGAAATACAATTGTTTAATAAAATATAGTAATGTTATGATCACAGTTAAACATAAATAATTGCAATAAATCATAAATTCATAGTATGTACATACCTACTTAGTTTTAAAGAAAAGTTCTAATTTAATAGACAAAAATATTATCTATACTTACATATATGACCAATAACCGTTGACCAATACATTTTTTTCATACTCAAAACCATTTTCATTGAAATAAAATTGTTTTACTTTATTTATCAATTCTTCACTATTTTTATGAAAATCGGTAATTTTTCCCAATATTTCCTCTTTATACTTTTTATACATAATTATGTTAGATAAAAAATGAAGATTTTTTCGTAAACAAGTGATCAATATGAACAAAATTAAAAATTTTCTCAAACAGAATAATAGATTGAACTTAAAAAAAAGATGGTCAGTAGGTAGTGGAAGCACTTCGCACGTAGGATAATGGTGGTGGATATAATATTAAATTTGATAGCAATGATAAATCATTTCTTTCTATAAAATGATTCTGAGCGAAATTTCGGTGTACATTACTTGACTATTAATGTCAGTTATACTCATAATATATTCAGTATATTTTAACAATATGGTTTCAAACTGATATTATTTCTTATCATTAACTGATGGTATAAAAGCGCTAATATTAAAATATTTTCTCGAGTGGAGGAATATCAATCACAATAATATAACTATATTATTAGGGAGGCATTAGCAATATTTTGGGTAGTAAGAAAGTTAAGTCAGTATTTATTGGACAGATGCTTTAGAATAGTAACAGACCATAAACCGTCATTAGCTATTTTTGGAGAAAAAAAGCGGAATTCCAGTTATGACCTCAGGGACACTTCGGGCAGTATTTTTTTTTATGGGGATTCAATTATGAAATTGTAAATATCAAAAGTAGTGCCAATGATGTAGCCGATGGTCTACCTCTCCTTATTGGATAGAGAATAGGTAAGAGCGGAGAAGGTATATTTAAAGCTTGTAGAACGCTCTTGATCTATTTTTTCTAGTAGTATTAGAATTAAGACGAGAAAACATTGTATATGTTGTGTATATTGAATAAAGTAGTGCATTTTATAGACGAAAAATTTCCACGAGAAATCTTGGATAGTAAAGTTCTACCATATTACCTATAAGAAAAAAAATTGACTACCTAGAAAGTATATTAATGTGGGGTTACCGGGTCGTGATTCCGATTGTTCTACAAAAAGGACTATTGAAAAAGCGCGAAGACGAAGAGTTTAACTAGATTCTATTTTTGGTGATTAAACGTTGACACAGATATTGCAATATGTTAGTAAATGTACTGTATGCATAGGAGTACGATCTAGTTCACGCTTAGCTAAATTAGTTAAGTGGCTAGAAAGTATTGGAGTATATACGTATAGACATATAGACATATAGAGTGCATTTAGGTTTTTTAGGGCCTGTAAAAGGGAACCGATTGTCTTATTAACCGATTCATTTTCTAAGTGGCAGGAAGTTTGTGAAATAGATTTAAGATATATGGACTATGGTTGATAAATTACTGGAGGATTTTGGTAGATATGGTTACACAACGAAATTGTATTTGATAATGGTTCACAATTTACATCAAATGAGTATACGAGTTTTTGTAACCATAATTAAAATGGTATTAAATTTAAAAAAGTTAGTTTTTAGTAACGCATAAAACGTGTTTAAATATACATATTACAAAACAGCTATGCAGTACGCTAGATAATGTTATTTTTTATAATTTATTTTTTGTTTCATCTTTCTATGATGTTTTCAAGTTGTTATAAATGAGAAATGCAAAAGTAATATTTTCAATCAAATTTTATAAGTTCACAAAAGAAAACCACAATAAAAAATTATATAGTAATGGTGTCAATTATAATTATTATTCATTTTCAAAAATGCATATAAACTTCTTTCAATTGTTAGATTTTCATTTTTCTTAAAATTTTCCAAAAATTGCTAATACAAAACCCCTTAAAAATGACATCCTCTTAACGTTTTACAACTTAATATATATTTAATTGAAAAAAAATATTTTCTTGTTTCTTAAATACATTTTTTTAAAATAATTTTGATTTTATTTCTTGTTAAAGTAAATAAACAACAAATATTTTTCCTACATAGAAAACAGGCTAATAAATTTATACGTACGAGTATACCTATTATATTCAAAACAATAATCGGACAATGGAAAGTACGTAAACTGATCTTTCGCTTATTGGTCTAAAACTATAAAATATACGGATGGAAATACACATGGGAAATTGTAAACCAGTACTATATATACTATTACTAATAGTACTTATATAGTTATTTATTGTAAACACGTAATAACGCCGCAGTGCATTTTTTAAGCTAGAAACTAGACAACATAAATGTCACCCGCAGTGAAAATACTTTATGACATAATGGATTTTATTATTGAAGACTGGGTGACAGGCATTTTTTAATTATAAATATAGGTATACTAATGTAAAACAATTAGGTAATGAATAATTATAGATGACCATATTATATGAAACTGAATAGGTGCAATGGGATTTTTTAATAATGATAATTAATCAAGTATTAGTATGCTTACAATATTATACGGATACAATTACGTCTGTAAGTGGTTGGGTGCCGACATAAAAAGTTTCTGAAATTAAAATAAGTTTAGCAAAGTTTTGTTGAAGTTATTGGTATGTGACAGAAAAGTTTCCCAATCATTATAAACATACTATTAAAAACTTTTAAAAACCGTTTATTAATTAAACGTTTTTTTAAAATTAATATATGATATTTGGACATAAATAAACTATATATATATATATATATATAATATATTATTGTTTATTTATAATTTTAAAAAACATAAATGTTAAACTACATTTTGTTTTATTTGGTCATTGAATTACTTATACGAATATTAAAGGTTGTTAATATTTTCAAACAACGATTAAGAAAAGGATTTGAATTTAATTTAATATTATAACTATAATCTTTCTTTGCTAATAAAGTATATTAATATATTATACATTACCTATAACTTATTACCTAGGTATTTTTTTAATAACAATGAGAGACAAGTATAAAATGATGATTGTATAGGTATATTTTGATACATTTCGATTGTCACCCAGTGAAAATTCCTTGAAAAAATGCACTGAATTCATGATGGTGGTGATAACAGCCTACATTGTTATAATGTAGATATTTTTATTAAAAATCGTGCACTTGAAACTCTAAAAACGATTTTTATCATTAATATTAATTACCGCTTTCGATGTGGAAATAAAACGTTTCAAACCGCTGATGAATTGGCAACGTTTTTTTTTTTTAAATTTTGTATCCATAAATGTGGAAAACGCATGTTGTCTACTAAGTTAATTTGGGATGATTCATTTTGAGAATTAAAATCGTATAGGTATGATCAATATCCATGTACATCATGTACATCAACATTGCGTAATAATATTATTACCTAGTATAACCCGTCCAGTTCATCTGTGCTCTTGGCGACCATTACATTTTTAAATTTGTAGGGGATATTAAAATTGTGAAAGCACAGATTATGTTGCCTACATACTTTTTTTTGAGGTTATCCTCTCGGCAAACCCAATAATATTAATGGTATATAAAAGTCGCATATTGTAGGTATCACATTATCATTGTTCGATTAATATTTTTGAATCCCTGATCTGGTGAAACGTGTGACGTCACAGAGGGCGCAGATGAACTGGACCTACCTACACGATAATAATGTTGTAAAATATATAGGTAATAAATATTCAACAATGCCTAAAGTTTCCAGTCGCATATTCGTTATTGCACAGTCATTATCGACATTTCCTGAATTCTCGCTGTAATATTTTATTAAACATTCATCGAAAAACAAAATTTTAATGGTTTTAGAAACGATTGAAAAGTAGTTAAACAGTTTTGAAAATCTCATCACTGCAGTTAATATTTGGTGTAAATTTCAAGTCACTGGCATTATTATTTTCTGCTATATATTTTTCTTTTTGTAATTTTCTGTAGTTTTATTAGAATAAACGTTTGATAAAACTACTTACAGGGAATAACGAAAACTAACTTTTTTTATAATGAGTAAATACCTATAAAATGAATTTTCTACCAGAAAGCACTTTACCCAAAAACTCCTATTCGACTCTTTCTACTCGAAAAGTGTAGATATATATAAAAAATAAAAAATACGATAAAAACAAAACACATATTTTTAAAACCAATATACGATGTATGTTAATACTATAATTAAACACATATCACTTATATCGATGCATTGTAAGAAAACTTAATAAGTTTATATAATGTTGTGAAATGCCTACCATTATGTACGAGTAACGCGCGTATTACCATTGAGTCACTTTATTATTATTATTATTATTATTATTATTATTATTACAATGATCGATCAATATTTTTGATAATGATTAATGTATATTATTTTTCTGGTTATATATTATACCATTGATTATATATACTTTTTATATATTATAATGTATAGTATAATTATAAAAAGATATAAATAAATTATATATATATATACATATATTTATATAAATATTTTATATATGTATATATATATATATATATATATAGAGGTAGGTATATAGGCGTTAGGTACAAGGTTTTTTAATTTCTCTATACTGTTATTTAACCGGTTAACCAAACTAATAAAATATATGCATTTATAAACATGTAGGAATTTTTTTTTTTTTTACTTCGAATACGTATAGATCGAGTTATTTTTAAGTGGATTCTTGATTTAAGAGGAGACGAAAGGATCGGTTTAGTCGTACCTAAGCCTAAATATTATAGTTGTTTGAAAAATAATATGAAACATTGGACGTGTATATTATGTAGATTATATTTAGATATAACTAACACCAGACATGTAAATCATTCGAGTAAATAGTGTTTAAAAGAAATATTTTAGGCGCTTTTTCAGAAATTTTTCAGAAAATTAGTGTTTTAAACACTTATGTCAAGTACTTGTATTTTCATCTAATAAATTGTAAATAAAATACCATTTTTATAAAATATAAAAAAATTGACGGTTAAGTGTGTTGAATAAAATTTTGGTATAAAATTGGTAATTCACAAAATACAACTTTTCGAATTGTATATTTTCTTGTTCACAAACGAGGTAAATTAAATATTGTTTTGACATAATTCTACGCCATAACAATAATATTATAATATCCCTGAATCATAACGCACAATGTACATATTATGCGATAGCTGATAAGTACATTTATCAAATTTGCCAATTGTTAGTTGTATACCATTATCGTACTTACTATTATCCGGTAACAAATTGGATCTAATTGGTACTTTTACAGATTTCATTTTTCAATTTTCTGAATAGTTTTTAAGCGTAAGAAAACCTACTGAAAAATGATATAAAACGTGAAAAACACGTATATTCGTCAACATTTATTATAGGTTAGGTAGGTATATTCAGTGCCCCGGGCGCCATTATGATGGGGCGCAAAACGTAAAATTATTTAAACTTTTCCTTTTCGTCCCGGTTTTGGAAGTGGGGTCCCATTGATCACTTAATTGACCACTTAATAGGAATTGACGAATGAAATTTTTTTTATACCTATGTATTTCTGTATTTCATATTGAGGTAATACCATTTTTAAGTTTTTTTTTACCCAACTATATTTATTGCTTATATTTATAGCGATTGTGGATTATGAGATTTATGTGTCATAGAATTTAACATTTAATACAAGATTTAGTTGTATGTTACTAACAATAATTTAATTTGGTTATAACATTGTCATTATTACTTAGAAAACTAATTATTTCGGAAACTTGAAATTTTCAATAAACTTCGAACTTATATTAAGTTATTTATATTTTAAATTTCTTAGGTATGAAAATTTAGTCTATACCAGGTTTTGTTTTTAATTTAATTGAATATATATTTATACACTAAGTAAAACAATGTGATAACTACTATTAATAATAATACACTGCCAAATGTGTCAAGTGATAATTTAAAAGAACGCTACACCTATGCTTTTCAGTGGTAAAATCATAATTTTTACAATAAAATAGATTCAAACATATTCTTTAAGTGATTTTAGAATTAAAACTGCACAAATTAAAAAATGGATAGACAATAATATATTAGAGTGAATCTCGTTTTTTTTTAAATTTACTAATTTAAATAAATGTTATTGAAGTACCACAATAAAATTTTTTCTTGTTAGTAAATTTAAAAAAAAAAAATGCCGAAATGAGGTTCACTTAAGAATATTGTTTCTATCGATTTTATAATAGGTATTTTAATTCTAAAATTACTTTATGAATCCTTTTTTTTTAAACAAATATCGCGATTACATATTAATAAAAAAGTGGTACTAACATGAGACTATCTTAAAATTGCTTTCAAAATATATTTAAATATTTCTAAATTATGAGATATTTTATTTTATTACCTTTTTTTAGAAAAATTGCCTATCTACAGAACTTTAAAAACGATTGTTTAGTGTCCTTTAATATTATAACGCAATAAAACGTGTCAGTATTATTTGATAATTGTATTTTTATGAACAAAAAGTTGTACTTATATGTTTTGAATGCATTATTAAAGTTGAAATGTTGTTTTGGATACAATATTTTACATATAGGTACCTACACACGACATTTCAATAATAGTTCTGATTACTGAAAATCTCATAATTACGCACTTGTACATATATTGTATACTTAATAATTAATAAGGTTTACGAAAATAATATGGTTAGTGAATATTACGATATTTTGTCAAATTGTGTTGTTTTGTTTTTTGCTGCGCACGCGTAAATAATTTTCATATACAAACACGAAATGAATCGTTACGGCGATGAAGATGTCCAAGGTCTCTACATAGCTGGTGCAATTACTGGCGATTTCCACATAATATTGAATTACATGAATGTGCAATTGTGTAGGTATATTATATCGTGTATGTATATATATATATAGGTATATAGTACGATGTAAATAACAATTTATTAATTGTGTACGGAAAACGGAAGGTCGACCAAATATATACGAGTATTATGTTCGGCACTCATTGTAGGTTAGTTTAGAGATTCCCAAACTATGTGCCGTGACCAAAAAGTGGGCTGGAAACGAATAGGTTTTTAATGGGCCGTGAGAAATTTTCAAAATTTAATTTCGTATTAAAATAAAAATTTTTTTAAAAATACGAAAACCAGAACAAAGAGTGCTATTTCCGTTAAACTCATCGTTTATATTTGTTTAGAAATATCGATAGAACTTCTATTGATGTAACTTAGTAACTTCTATTATAGAAGATAACTTCGAAAGTACGAGTATAATATATAAGTGCGATAGCTAAATTTTTATATTCATAAAAACACTTTCAAATTAAAATAGTAGAATCTCTGCGATACCTACATTTTACATTTTTTTTTGAAATCGAGATGTTCAATATTATTCACAATTTAAAATCTAAGTATGAACTATTGGAAAAAATCTGATCACAACATTTTCAGAGTAAACAAATATATTGTTTAATAAAATCAAAAATGTTTAATATATATATATATATATATAGGTATATATGGTTTATATATAGGTACATATGTAACCTATTGCAGTTATAAGTTAAAAATGTTTAGAACGGTTTTTAATTAGTTACAAGTTAAAGATTAACAAATTAATGACTTAACTAGTTAAAGTTATAACCAGATTTTAGTGAACTTAGCTCAGTCCATCTAAAAATGAATAACTTGAATTTTTTTTGTTATCTTTTATTGGTAAATTTTCAATTTTGTGCATAAAAATAACATTTTTTATTTAAAATTACAAAATACGTATAGTAGTTAATTTAGCCAAAAATAGACAAGTAGAGGGATAGGTATGATTTATGAACAATACATTATTAAAATACTGATTCTTTAATGTCTATTTTTATTTAAATAAATACAAATTCTGTACGAATCACAGCAATAGAATAACTATACTAATTTTTGTTAGAAGTGTTTGCGTTAAAAATAATATTACCATTTTATGTTTGTCATAACTCACTATATACCTATACTTATAACTATAACCATATTAATTAGTTTAAAGTTAATTTTTTGTCTTAACGATTAAGTTAAGTTACAAGTTTACAAAATTAACTTGTTACGTTAATGAATTAATAACAGTAACTATTTGAACTTAAACTTTTGACTATATTATTGTTATACTATCATAGTATCATTGACTACCTATATTGTTGGTTATAAATGGATACCGTACATACCTATACACTATCAATGTTATTACGATAAAACATAACGAAATACATTTTATTTCGGTATTAATTTATTTATTTTTCATCTCTTTATAACCACCGTATGGTATCGCCTCGACGAGTTAAAAAAAAAAAATTAAAAAAAATAAAATAAAATAAAATGAAAAGTTATAATTCGCTATAATATTCGAAAATTCTCAAAAAAATTGTCGTTCCTATACACATATGAAAAGTTTGGGAACTTCTGTGTTCTAGTTCTGTTAATGGTAGGTGTACCTATGCGCGAGTAAAATCAACGGGACGGACGTATAGGTACCCACTGGTGCTCACGCAGTCAGACACGGCGTATAATTTTTTTTTCCACTTTTTTTTTTTCTCTTTCTCGTTCACGATACTACGCAGGCAAAATATATGAAAAATTGTGAAAGCGACGACGGATGAAAATATTATTCTATCCGTACGACATATATAATATCGTCGCCAGTCGTTGATGGTCGTCGGCGTAGTGAAGTGTGTGTGATGTGAACGTCGACGATCTGTGCTCCACCGCGGCGAACACGCGAGTTTATACTTACGACGGTCGAGCGGTTTCTGCCGCAGCAGTCCGTTCGCGTTCGTGTCCGCAGAGATCGCATCAGATGCCGTCCGCAAACGTCGCCGTCGAACGTCTCAATACATCCGTTCCGAACGCTTCGATATAATAATACATTGTACGTAACATATAATAATATAAATACGCGTATAGAATATATTATATATATAATGAAACAAATATATCGTAACAAGTATCGTTTTTATTATATTTTTCAAATTGTACGTAATAATTATTATTTATTGTATTGGCTATGCAGTCGTACATTAACATTAAAGTATTTAGATTTAATTTTTGATATAGGGTATAGGTACATAAAAAAAAAAAAAAAACAAATTATTATCATACAATTTCATACTAATATTATATTCACTTAATATTTTATATAATATAAAAACTTTAAAATTTATACAAAAAAAATGAATTAATATTAAAAAAAAAAATAATAATAATATACAATTTAGGTTTATTTTAAAGAAATATTGTGTACGATTCTCTTTAAATATTCCACACCCACCTTATCAAAAATTAAATCTAAATACTTTAATGTTATTGTATGACTATACCCAATACAATAAATAATAATTATTACATAAAATTTGAAAAAATTACTTGAAAAGATACTTGTTATGATATATTTGTTTCATTATATATATATTATTATTTTTTTTGTAACATTTTCTTTATTTTAAAATTACAAATCACACACAAATAAATGCCGCGCCGAAATGTCCGATTCCCCGAAAATAGCATTTAATTAATCCGAAAACGATCGAGCTGTTGAAATAAATAAATTTAAAAAAGGATTTCAATCCGTTAAGGGTTTAAGTTCAAATAGAAAAAAAATATTATGTACCACCCATTCTCATTAATTTACTTACTTATAATTATAATAATAATAAATTATTATATTTGAATTTCAATGAAAAATATACCTACATAGTACATATATATATATATAGCGAAATCGAGAAAATCGTTGTCCTCCAATTTTCGTGAATTTAACTGTATGCCGATTGCCAAAATTAAATCTTTTTTAAAAATTTTTTTATCTAAAGGCTTCGCCTTGTCGCTGTAACCATTTTTATTTTTTCCTGATAATTTTTTCATTGTATCATTACTTGGTAGAGAAAATTTCTTCTCTCGTATATCTCGGTCGTCCTCTTTCTATTTTGCCATATATTTTCCCCTCCGTTATATTTATAATACATTTATCGTCTCTCACATGTGTCCAATAAACTTAGTTGTTTTTGTTTCTATCATTTTAATAATCTGTCTCGTCTCTTGCATCTATGTTCCCCGTTTAATTTTCTTTCCATTCAGCATAATCTTCAACATTTTTCGCTATGTCCACAACTTCATTACTTCTATTTTTTTTGCGTCTAGGGATATACTAAGAGTTCAGGACTCATTTCCGTATAGAACTATGCTCCAAACAAAAGTTTCAACAAATAACTTTCTAGTTCCAATTGATTATAATCAATAATAATAATTGATAAATAACAATAAAAAGTTAATAAAAATTAGAGTTAATTTTTTTTTTTAAACATTATTTTTTCAACATAAAACTAAATATTTTAACTATTCCTAGTTAATGTGTTAATCTCTGCTAAACATTGTATTAATTGTATAATTATAGTTTATAACGAAGCGTCCACAGTCAAGTTAACGACCGCCACAATATACGGCTGGAGATAACTATGAATGTTATAATATGATTATTTTTTGTTGGATTTTGACTTTTATAAGATTTAAAATCAACATTTTATTTTTTGAAGTTTGATTCTTGTTATTATCTAAATTTTCAACATAAGAAAGTGTAAAAATTGAAAAAACAAGCGAATATATAACTGCATTATATAAGTTTTCATTTATGAATCAATTTAGGTAGTTATGTATAACAGGGACTGGAACCTTTTGATTTTATCGGTACTAATTCCGGTTCCGATTTTAGTGAAAAAATTTAACGGTTCTGATTCGGTACCCGTTATTTTTCAAAAAAAACATGTGTTTCCAGTTCTGGTTCCGGTTCTTATCAGTTTCAAATAAAATATTAAATAACATACTTTGAACGGCGTAAAATATTTGAAGGTCTATAATACATATAAATATAATATAATAATAATAATAATAATATAATATAATAGTCGATGAGCTTATTTGCGTTTTTGACAAGTATTTCAACGAAAAAAGTTGATGACCTTTTTTTTTGCTTATTTATGTTTTTAAAGAAGTATTTCAACTTCATAAAATGTTATTTCATGTAATTTTATATTTTTCTCCGGGCGTTATAATTCATAGTTCTACCTCTGGTTTTGTATAGTATGCCAAACGGTAGGTATAGGTATGTGTTAGTCTCAAAGTTCAATATTGTATTAATGATAGTTGTGGGTTACATAAAAACATACATACCGATTGGTATACATTAGAATTATTATAACAATACATTGAATTATTTATTATAATAAAATCACAAGATAAGTAGCTATTAGATAGATCATTTTCTATACAAAAATTATATTTTGGAACCGATAAAGAAGAACCTTTATTATTCATAGGCAGGGGCGTCATTTCAGATTTTTTCGGTGTGCGGGCTTTTAGGCAGGCCAATTTTAACATTTCACCGGGCAATTTTTCTTCACATTCTAATGCTACGTTAAACGTAAATGAGCAAAAAAAAAAAAAACCCGACTTTTTTTTCTAACTATTAGGAAAATTTGGTCAATTATATATTCTGTAGCGGCGCATTAGTGCATTGGCAGATCACTTTTAAATTAATGGTGGTGCCATTGCACACCCTGCCCCTCTCTCCAAATGATGCCACTGTTCATAGGTTCCGGTTATTTATTAAAAAAAAATAGAGGTATCGGGTCGGTTTCGGTTCCCAACATTTTTAATGATTCTGTTTCTAGAACTGGTTTTTTTCGGTTCGGTTCCAGTCACTAGTATGTAATCAATTTTCAATTCAATACCTAGTAAAAATAAATTCAATTAACCATAAAAAAAATTGACCCTTGTTTTGTTTTAAATAAAATATGATAATATAGGTGCATTAAATATTATTCAATAAACTATATTTTATAAAGTTGCACATTATTTTCATACTTTATAACCATTCTCATGCAGGGGCGTAGCGAAAGCAATTAATTCAATTAATTCGAGGAGGGGGTAATACAGGCGTGTGACTGTCTGATAATCAAAATAAAAAAGAAACCGGGTCGACTGAGTTAAATTTAGAGGATGGCAGGATTCCCCCCTCATAACTCGCTAGTATTGACTCTATTATTCTCTTGAAAATGTACTTTTTCGAGTTGTTGCTGCAACTTTTTTTTTTTTTTTTTGTACCACAAAACATAATTGTGGTTTTGGAGGAGAAAACAATATTCATTATCTAACCATGTGTATAAATTATTATTATGATCACCTATATTTGTCGTAATATTAATTTGGATTTTTTATTGTGACAGACGTATACGAACGATGTAAGGTCGAATACGGAATAACTGTATTATAGTGAATATGTGAGAGTGAACGGATTGCGAGATTAAGAATAATTTAGGACACTGTGTCATTGTACATACTACTCACAAGTCACAATAATATGAAGTACTATGCGTTTATTAAATTCTTTAGATATAAATTGAACAATTTTCAATTTGATTAATATAAGGCACATGACAAAACGCATTTTATTCAAAAAGGATAATTTTGAATTAATTTCAAAAATGGTAATTTAGAATGGTTAATATATACATGATGTAAAAGGACTATTTGACAAATTAAATAACTTTCGTTCTACTCAATAATAGAAAATCTATTTTTTTCAAATAATAATTACACTTTTGTGTCATTATTAAAATAAACAATAACGAATTTTTAAAGTTTATGAAAATGCCTGAAAATTTGTCTTGTAGATTATTAATGTTGGTTAATCGAAATTATTATCCGATATCGATTCGTTTTCGGTTGTGAGATAGTAAATTATATACAATACTATTTTTATCATTAAGAACGCGTAGATAACATTCTAATATTAAATAATCGAAAAAATATTTATATTTTTACGAGCTTTAAAATATTGTAACAAATAAATGACTGAATTTTAGTAAACAATATTACCAACAAAATTATTCTTTAAATTAGATTTACAAAATGGCTGTTATTAATTTCCTGTACATTTTAATCAAATTAAATATATTTCAATTATAACACAAGTGTGTAATTATTATTATTATTAAGAAAAAAACCCCATTAAGATATTGAATAGAAAAAAAGTTGTTACATTAAATATACCGACTTTTGGCAAATTTAGTCGAATAATCTTGCTAGATTAATTTCCTATAGAATACTACATATTTACATACTTAGTGTTAAAGCAATACATTTTGCCTCCCAATAGTAGAGCTTGAAACCAATATTGATTTTAATGCAATTTCGGTTTCCGGAACGAATTTCAAAAATGTTACCAGTTATAGCTGGGCTACATCCGAGATTTATTTTAATAATTGTGGGATTTTACTATGGTTATGTGTGGATAAAGCCGAACAACACGAGATTTTTGATAAAGATGTTTTTTGTGATTCATTTAAAAAAAAATCTGTTCCGACTCGAGAGAATAGTATATAATAATCAGTAAATTGCATAAACTTTTTTTTATTATTGATTTTCTGATTAACGTATATAGTTATAGGATTTTAATGGAAACTTTTGCCGAACTGTATATTTTTGCACAGTTTTAATCAAATTAAAAAAAAAAATCGATTTACTCCTATATGCGTAATCGTGTATGAATGCTATAGTATAATTATATATTTTTATTGATTTTATTGTAAATCGTTTTTGTTATAATAAGAAATTCATTATCCATTTTTATTGTTCCATAATAATATTGAAACAAATAAAAAGCTTATACTATTATTTGTAGCCTTATAGGTATGTCATAAGATATAAATTTTCTCTAAACATTTTCATCTCAATATAATACTACGATTTACGGAAGCGTAAAAAAGTGTTACAAGCAATATCTTTTGTTATTATCAACATTTTTTCGTTTATTTCTAAAAGTATTTTTCGTTATTTTATCCCCGATGATATAATAGTTACTTAAAATCATAAATTATAGTAGCCAGTAGGTATATATTATATTTAAGTAATATTCAATGTAAATACAATTGTATTATATTATATATAGCCCAAACAATACAAATATTATTTTGTAGATAAAACATTTAAAAGTGAAATTTACAACAACGTTTTACAACAAATTTATCTAACTTAAAATAAACGTCTGAAATCGAATTTAGGTATCTTCTGCGTGTGAGCATTTTCACATAACTGCGTTTGAGACTACTATATTACCGCTAGTTGAACTACATACGTTGAAAGCTGAATGTTTTAACTGTATTTTTTGTTGCATAGGTATATAACTATTTAGTTGGTATAGTGAACTCAACGAATAAACATAAAATATTCCTTTTATTATCTTAATAGTTTGCATTTATATGTAACAATAACATATTTAATATTTTGATACATATGATTATTTAATAGACATATTTTTTGGTTATAGACGTGTATAATATTATATTTGCACATACACATTGCACATACAATTATTTTAACAACAAAAATACGTTTTGGCACGGAAAAATAAATACGAAAGCCATAATATAAACAGCGGGAAACTAGTAGGAGAGTAGACGGGCAATTACCCTTCTGAAGTTGCTTCAGTCGGCTAAAACGATATGGGCTCATCGCAGTTCTGGAAATCAATCGAGTCCAGTTGGAATGAAGTATTGTTGACCATTTTTTTTTGCTTATTTAGATTTAAAGATTAATACATTTGGCTAAATTAAGCACACTGCCCCCTATAAAATTACAACAATACGTCCCTGAATATTTATATACGAAAATGTTAAAAAATCTTACCATTAAAATTCAGACTTGTTCCAACTTCTAAGTCTGATGTATATATTATTACTATTATTTAATATAATCTTAAAAAGATATGTGGTCTTGTTATATATATATTTTATTTTTTGCCGTTTTACCAAATTTTCGTGAACTGGCTCAAAACTGTTCCTATTATAGTATATTATCTTATAAAATTGTTTTGTAGAGATATTATATAACAATACTAAAAAACCTGCAGTAGGTAAATGAGAATATTTTGAAGACAATCTCATCAAGTTTTTTTACAATTTTTTAAATATTAAAGAGGTTAATTATAATTATATATAGTTAATTACAATTACCTACCGAGGGTTAAAATCAATTTTTTTTTATAAATAATTTTCATAAATGCACATTTCAAAAACACCGATGAAATTATTTCCTACATGTTTTCCGAATTTCATGTAAAAATCATAATTTAGGTTAAATTGCGTGCGCGATTTCCTCGCGACAGAACCGAATTGCGCGCGTGGTTTTTTTTGCGTCAGGGCCGAGTTGTGTGCATGATTTTTTTTGAAAATTTATTATTTATCGAATTATTAATAATTAATAATTCTTATTAAAACTTTTTCAGGACGAACAAACACACTTATCATACTTGTTTATGGGTACAACAAAATTATAATACAGGTTTACGCCTCAAACATATAAGCTCATTTAATTTAAAATTTGATTAAAAAAAATAATAAATATATAAATAATTGTGTATTACAATACATTAAAAAATATGAAAATACTATAAAATTTAAAATTTAAACTGGCAAGTTTTTGTATGCCAACTTTTCTATGAACTCCAAACGGGTTATATTTTTATCTTTATACTGACACATAATTTTATATAATCTTATTTTTCATAGCTATGCGTCGTTTTTGTGTCTGATTTGAGCTACGAATTTTTATGTAAACATCAGTTTGTACATTTTTCAAAACTTCTAAAAATAATTGAAAAATATTTGGATACGAAGATTAGAACATATTATTGAGTTTCGAATGAAACGATTCACAATAGTATTAATAGTACGCATTAAACTGTTAAAAAACTCATCCTATATTGACGGCAGAAATTTATAGCTTTGTGAAATGTAATTTTCTAATCCCAATTTATTTGCTTTTAATTGATTATGTGGTTTTATAGTCATGAGATCTTCAAAAAAACATTTTTGAACTTCCTCAGGTTTTAAAAAAGATAATCCAAAGAATAATTTAAAAAAATTTTCAATTTTCAATTTCAGATTTTTTTTTTTTAATTGTTACTTAGACCAAGTGATTGGATTTTTCTCCATATAGTCTGGCACAAGTGAAAGTGATAGCCTTTATGAACTACTTCGTGAAAAATCTCCGTAATTGCATAGTCTAGGTATATGGCTTGTTCAAAATTAGCGTAAATTATATGTGGTGTAAAAGTTAAATTCAATTCACCCTTTGCATTTAATAAATCAGAAAATGCATTTTTATATATTTTTGTAATTTCGCCTGTTAATGAAAAAAATACTAGTGATGTATAATTTGCATTTTTATCACCACGAATAACGAATAATTGGTAAAATGGTATGGGATAACATTTAAACGTACATTAAAAAAAAAAAAACAAAATAAAAAAAGTACAATATTAAAAAAAGCCAGGAAAGCACTTCGCACGTCAGGTAGGATATATGTGGAGGTGGTAGTCAATCATCCCTTCGGTCATCAGATTTTTATAACACGAAACCGTATGGTGTTTTAATGTAACGTTTCCATCATAAAATAGTAACAGGAAAAATGTGAGTAGGTATATTTTTTTATCGGTGACCAAATGTACCAACGATAAGGGTTTAATGTGCAAAAGTACTTCTTTCGGTGGTATTTATAAATCGGGCCATTTTAAAATTTAATTCGAAAATATCCACGTAGAGTAAATAACAGCCAACGGGTAATTAATGATTATATTTATATGCATAACATCATTAATATTAATATAACAGTTATCTAAAGTACACAGAAGCTCTGCTCAAAATCGTTTTTTCGAATGCAATGATTCGTCTATATTGTTTTCAAATGGAATACATCCACTAAGAGTATCCTATCTGATTAGCAAAGTGTCCACTTTTTTTATTTTTTAAACGTGTTTATTTTCAATTTTGATTAAAATACATGTTGTGTGAAGTTTTCAAGTGTTTAGAATCAATATTTTCGGAGTTTGAGGAAATAATTATTATTTTAAACAGTATTTTTCGTCATTATTTGGTATTTTTCATTATTTATCTAAAAATCAATAACGTATTTATACATTAATACACATTCAATATGCATTAAGCCATGCAAATGAACTTTACAGTTATACTAATAAGAAAAATTGTTTCAAATCAAATGCAATGATTAATCAATGTTTCTAAATTTAATTTATCTACCACCAGTATTCTATCCGACACGTGAATTACTCCCACTTCTACTGACACCCAAGGAACGAAGTACTTCCATCCCCTTCTGACCGGACTCTTTATATTTGAATTTTTCTTAAAGTATTTATAATATTGCATATACGAGACCCCTTAAAAATTAGGCGTGTGGCCTCCTCTTAATGAATACAATAAATTATTTGTTCTCTCTTTTTATAACGTCTGTACCTGATTGTTTTTTTTAACTCATTAGATTATAGACTATTCAATATTAAATTTATTGTGCAAATATATCCTCGAATTTATGTGTTTAATTAATATAATTATCATTAATAGATTAGATTATTATACAGTAACCTGATCGAAATCTTGTTAATGAACTATTGTCCCGTCAATCTATCTATCTATCTATATATATATATATATATGACTTGAGACCTCACAATTATGGAGCTGTATTATTAAAGAAAACATAATTAAAATATTAAAATTTATTGTTAGTACAACAATTAATAATTATTTTAAATTAATAATTCACAGAATTTATATAAAAACAATTTACTTACATTTAACATACACAATTTGTTCTATTTTACTGGAGATATCAGATATATGTCTATGGTGATAACTAATATCTATAAAATCCATAACATTTTTTATTTAGTGATAAAGATAAGAATTATATAATATCGTAGTCGGCCATTTTGCAGCCAATCGGATTCTCTGTTCTTTGACGCTTGTAAAATTAATCGTGTATCCCACAGATACTGCACGACAACCGGTAGGTATTACACCAAATGACGCGACTATTGCAGTGTTAATAGAACTATGGTAACACTGCTACTGAATTTACATAAAATAGGTGTAAAATTGACAATAAACAATGATGATAATAGTTCTTGGTACATTTTGATCTCGCGTTTTTTTTTTATATTATCTAATATTTACACTCTCTTTCTTTTATGGTTATTTTGCCTACAGTGTTTAACTTTCGTTAACCGTGTGTTGTGTTGTGAGTCGTTTCAAGTTATTTTAACGTAGATTTTCATATTTTTTAGAGTTTTAATTACTGTACTCACAGTACATGCTTTTTACTTTATCGCTATCTTATCATATCGATTATTTTTTTGTAATCTAATCAGCTGTTTTCTGGAGACTTTAACGCTGGCATACAATATTCGTTTATTACTATCTCCTACCATTACTATGAGTCATTCAACCAAACTAAATACTTGTTGTATCTCTAATATCACAATTTTTTCTTCGATGACCCAGACAACTAATAAATTACCATCAAACGATGATCTTATGAAAACTCTTATGGATTTTTATGATGAATTTTTATCTACTACTTGAGCACTATCGATTACCTTAGCAATTTAGCATCTAAGTTCGATGAATGAAGGATAATTTCAAAGTTCAAACAGTTATCTGTACATGTAACCGATTTCAAAAAACTCAAAGTTGCGCCTTAATGTAAATCAACTTCATAATAAATTCGCAAATCTTGAATCATCTAAGACACACATACAACTTTCTTCTGTTGTTGTTCAAGTTTTTCAAGAAGCGTTTGAACGTAAAAGATATTCACACAATTTACTTGTGTATAATGTTCCGGAGTCGTCTTCTTCTTCTACTTCTCAATGCATCTCTGTTGATAAAGCACTTTTTATTAAATTTCTTGAACTCCTTGCTTATATTTTTCCTTCTACTATGAACTAATAATATTTGTCCATAAAAAATATTTCCGACCAAAGATGATGCAGCTAAATTGTTTCAAGTTTTTGATGATGCCAAAATTAATGACATATTTTTTCCTCCTTACTTTTTTTTTTTTGACTTACGCATTGTCAGGATAAAACCTCTCTATAACAGGATCTACTAAGGTTATGTTAAATAGAACTTGATTGTAGAGTCAAATTCGATGAAGAAGGTTTACGTATTAGATAGAAAAATGGTCTTCCAATAGTGGTTACTACCTGATCAAAAAACGAGATATCTTTTCAGCGTCATCAAGCATTCCAGTCCTAAACTCTGCATCTAAAGGTGAATCAGTCTCGGGTTTTTATCAAAACTGTCGTGGCCTCTGGACGAAATTATTTAATTTTAATTGTAAGGTTGCTTACATTAACTATATCTTTATTATATTAACAGAAACTTGGTTGGTTAATTCCTTCTCCGATTTAGATCTGGGTGTGATTAACTATAACATATATAGATGCGATAAAAATATTATAACTAGTAATTGTTTAAGAAGTAGGAGTATCCTCTTTGCAGTTAGGAAAGAATTTTTAACTTAAGTAGTTAATATACCTGTGTCTAATGTTGAGCATCTCGCTGTACAGGTTATTTTTATTGGTTTTTAAAATGTTTAATTAGTGGTGTCTATTTCCATACCAATTCTCCGTTATTGACTTATGCATTTTTATATCTAGTATTGAGACTTTTATCTTTCAACACCCGGGTCATATTTTAATTTTTTGTGGTGACTTTAATTTACCCGATATTGTATGGGCTAACGATAAAAATGTCCTGATTTATTCCTCACTCTCTGCTATTCGAATCCCATGCGTTCCTGAAATCTTCGCTTATAATGGTTTTTACAAAAAAATTGCATTATAAATAAATGTCTCCTGCAATACTATTCACGTCAATGTTGTACTTTCATCTGACATCTTTATTTCACCAGACCCTTATCATCCTACTTATATCTATTACCATAAAATCTTGTGTCCTTTTTAGTTCAATAACTTTCACTCCTTCTATAATTTCTGTAAAGCTAATTACTCTCTAATTTCAGAATAATTCTTTTCTCATTGATGAGAAACATAGCTTTTGCCCGGGTCGGTCAACTGTTAGATCTACCTAATGTTAATTTCTCTAATTTATATATTTAATGCTTTTGATTTTAGTGTCCAAGTTTATGTAATTTATACAGATTTTTCAAAGGCATTTGATTCTGTAAATCATGAAGTTTTTGTTGCATTACTATAGTACTATAAATTACTGCACGTTAAACCGTTTTGACATTATATAAAAACATAAGAATTTGTTTTCAGAATTAACCACGAGGTTCCGACGATCGTCACGTTGCCGTTGACGATCCGTTAATTCGTTCTCGTTCGGAGCGCACGAAGGCCGTCAGATCGTCGTCATGAGGTTCATCGTGCCGAAATTCAAACCGTTCAAGCCCATACGGTGTGCGGTCACGCTGGAGCCCATGCTGTTTCTGTACTTTCTCACCACGGTGATATCGAATTACGTGGGCTCCAACATGATGCTGCACAAGGGATGCGACCCGAACGCGACCGTGGCACCGGATCTGAAGGTCTCGGCGCACTGCCTGCTGGAGAAGAGCGCACAGCACGGCGTGTCCTCCGTAAACGTGTGGAAGCACCTGATCCAGGAACTGCTGTCCGTCACGTTCATCGTGTTCGCGGGACCGTGGAGCGACAACCACGGGCGCCGGCGCCGGCCGCTATTGTTCGTACCGGTGGTCGGGCAAATACTGTGCGACGCGCTGAACGTACTGTTCTCCGTATTCTGGCGGGTGTCGCCCACCGTCACCGGTATCACGCAGTCGGCCGTCGTGGCCGCCACCGGTTCGTACCACTGTTTCTTCATCGGCATGTTCGCGTACCTGTCCGACGTGACCGACGAGGCCAACCGCACCGTGCGCATCGGGCTGGCGACGGCCATCCTGCCGCTGGCCGCCACGGTGGGCGCCCTGTCCGCCGGCTACTTGAACGTCCACCTCGGTTTCGCCGGCGCGTTCGTCCTGATCATCGGCATCAACGTGCTGGCCCTATGCTTGGGTTGCCTGTTCGTTTACGACACGTCCGAACCGTACAAGTCGTCCGGTTCACTGTACAAAAGCACGTTCAACCCGGACATAATCGTCAAGAGTTTTCGGTCTTTGTTCGTCAAGCGCGAGCATAACAAGCGGCTCATACTTCTGCTGATGATCGTCGCCTCGCCGTTGACCGGTGCTCCGTTTATAGGTAATGCTGAAAAAGTGATGGTCATTCCATCATAATATATATATATATATCCGTCTATCCTATTTATGGAGATAGGACTTTTTCTTCAATAACATACCAATATTATGGATTTGGGACGACATCGTTGTGTATTTATCAGTGCTTTCGTAGACGAATACATTATTGTATTTGAGCCACCGTACTTTTAAGTGCTATCGGTTATTGTAATTTAAAAAAATAAAAAACAACATAACCATAATATCGCATTTTGGGAGTTACGGCAGTTAACCAATAATCTTTGAGAATTTAGAATTTAATTCTTGGGTTACCATTTGAAAATCGAAAGTTGATATAGTTTTATTAAATAAAAGAGATGGATCGAAAATTGAAAGGAGGGTGTACATAAATAACTTTCTGAAAAAAAAATGTAACAATAATTATTTATACTTTCCGAGATACAGCCTGGCTCATGATTAAAAATAATCACTCTGTACATATGAGATGTCATTTTACTGTTTGGGTATTAACGCAGTACGATTATGTAAGCATACGATTGTTACATGTGATACATGTAAAATTCGTCATTACAGTATCGTGTTAACTGTCAAACATTCTAAAAACGTTTACAAATATACGAATTCTAGTGATAATATAGTGTGAATAATTTGATGTTTCAAAAATACTCATATATTTATTCATTTATATAGGGGAATTAAGTTTGATGTATTTGTACTTGAGAAATCAGTTCGGCTTCAAAGAAATTGAGTTCAGTTTATTTAAAGCGTATACTATGGTAGTTATGCTTCTAGGTAAGATTTCCAGTCTGTTCATAATAATTTATTAAGATATTATCTATATAGTTATATAATATATATTTGTAAATAAATTACAGGTTCCGTGTTTACTCTATTATTTCTAAGTCGAATGCTTAAAATTAATGATGCGATGATTGGTTTGGTCGCTACATTCTTCGATATTGCAACTTGTGTCGGATTCCTATTAGCTACACAATATAAACATTTGTTATTTGGTGCGTATATTTTGAAATATTTATTGAAATACCAATATGATATTACACCAGTTGAACAATTCAAATATTTGTACAATATTATTACCAATTTAAAATATAAAGTATAATGTAAATATTAACTAGATAAAGTTAAGTTTATAAGAACAGATTTTTAAATTTAGATAACTTAACTCAGTTAATTCAAAACTTGAATTACTTATGGTTATATCTTTTTTTGGTAAATTTTAAATTTTGTACATAAAAATTACCTTTTTATTTAAAATTACAAAATAAGTGTAATTGTTAATTTAGCCCAAAAATAGACAGGTAAATAGATAAATACAATTTATGAACAATATATCATTAAAATATAAAGTATTCAAATCATAATTTTTAATTGTGTATTTTATTTAAATAAATGCAAATCATGCACGAAGAAATAGAATAATTAATTTTTTTTAGAAGTGGTGTTGTTAAAAATGATATTACCATTTCATGTTTATCACAACTTATTATACTAGGTAACTACTATTATTTGTTATAAATACTTAATTTCCAACATAATATTATTTTGAAATTCAATATAATACTTATAAGTACAACGATTATTACTTATACCCATTCATAAATACACACATATACGAGTACATCATAATAATATGGTATTCTATAGTATTATTAGTTAATTTTTTTTACTAAGTTAAATTAAGTCAATACACTTTTTTTATTTATATTATAATATATGTATTTTGATTTTCAATTTTGTATAAGTACGAACACGTTATATTATATATTAGTGTATGACGTATATGACAGATTTATACCTATATAAAATTAAAAATAAAAATACATATTTTATAACATATAAAGGAACATATTATTAAATATATAAAAAAAATTTATTAACTTAATTTAACTTAGTAAACAAATTAACTTGTTGAGTTAATAAGTTAACACTAACTAAACTTTAACTTATTAATTAGTTGATGTCCATTCTCGATAGGTATAAAATAAAACTTATTATTATGTTATTTTAAAATTGATCTAACAAACACGTGAAAAATGGGTTTCGATTTTAAAAGTTATTTCCAAAATCTTTAGCGTTTTATACAATTAAGTATCTATATATGTTTTTGCCCGAATAAAATAATTATTGTCGAATTTATTATGATCTCCACTTAAATTGGTCTGAGTCTTATATAGCCCAAGTTTGGCGAATTTATTCCACAAGTATATTATAATTTATACATTTTTAAGTATTATACATAATTATTGTTTTCGTGTAGTTTTGTAGGTTAAATTACCGCAGTAAATTCTTTAAATTTCCACTCGTTTAAAAACATCAATTCGCATCATAGACTCGAGTTTAATAATTTGGCTTGATTGTAGTTAGGTAAGTTTATACTTGTGTTTCGAATTTCATATTATAGTTTTCAATAGTTATAATCATCGTAAACTAAAAATTCAGTTTCCGTAATCGATTTTCAGTGTGATATTCTTGGAAAAATAACTTCGGTTATACTATATACTATTATATTAAATTGTAATAAAAAAATGTATAGGTATGTATTAAATGGTATACACGGTAATCTAGAAGGATGATCTAGCAGATATGTATTATAAAATACACGTTATACACTATATATATATATATATATATATATATATATATATATATATGACATATTAATTATGTTACACGTTTTCACTTTAAATATAATATTTACCACTTAAACCACAAAAATTATAACGTAATAATTGTGTTTTAAACCAAAACATTTAATTGACTATATACCTATTTTCCGTTTACACAATACAGTTTTTTAATATTTCAATATAAAATGTATTGTAGTATAAGTTATAAAATTATAAATTTTAAATATAGTATTATTTATTGTAATGTTATAGTACCACCATTTGAACTGTTTCGCGGTGTGGCATTATCCCTCTCCGGTTCTATAGCTTCGAAATGCGTGGAATCTCATGAATTAGGTGAGCAAAAGTTAAAACAATAATAACTCAAAACCGAATGTAATGAAAAATATGTTATCGATATATATATATATATATTTAAGTACATTTGTTTTACATTATTATGTAAATTATTTCTTAAATAATAATAGTATGTATTTATATAAATTATGTGTTGTTTGTAGCATCTATGAACTCGATGAGAATGGTAACGGAAAATTTATCGAAAAGTGCAATCCTGCCATTATATAATATAGTGTACAACTATACGCTTGAAACCATGCCAAGTGCATATTTCATCATTAGTATATGTCTAACCATTCCTTTAATCGGATGTTTTGCGTAAGTAACAAACGATCATAATGATATATGTATGAACATAATATATATAGCGGAGGGACAGGCATTATACTTTGATGTTACTGTGCCGGGTGACAATAATATTCAAAAATAAACTCACATAATAATCATTGTGATTTTTCGGAAACTAATAAATTGTGATCATGAACCTAGTCCGAACTACCTATTAGAATTTCAAAAAACAGCAAGTTTTGACATTTTTTCTTTAAATTTTAAAGTAAAACCAAAACAACTGTTACTGTTACTGTAGTATGAACACATTCAATGTTTACAGTATATAATGTAAACCTGTTACATCATCACAGCTACCAAGCTCGTCAGAAAAGATTCAATTAAATCAGAATTATTTTAAAATAAAATATACCTAGTTATTTTACTACGTATATTTATATGTTAATTCCCCCCCCCCATAAAAAAAAAAAAAATAATAGAAAAGAAAAATTTAAAAATAATCTTATAAATAAAATGCTAACTTTTTCTCCACCGTTTTTTCCATGAGAAAAACCTCTTATAGAAATTTAATTCCCCGGACCGTTTCCGACGCCGCTCGAAGCGCGTTCCTCTGCCTTTGCCGT
>JAIPRL010005588.1:0-31303 GCA_025469235.1 Pemphigus obesinymphae
TTTATCATTGCTTTCAAATTCAATACATCCACCAAAAGTACCCTGCCCAGTAGCGAAGTGCATCCACCAATACTGACACCCGACGAGCGAAGTGCTTCCACAACCTACTGACCGGCTTTTTTTTAAATCTCATCCGTCACATTGTATTGGGATTATCGTATTTGTCGAATCTTAGAACATGTACCTAGCTCTTCTGAATATTGAACGACTGCTATTTGTTTTGATTGTAAAGAAAAACATATTTATTTTAATTAATGAGTTTTTAAAATAGTTATGTCTTTTTACGAAATTGTGTTACAAACGCTGAATGAAAATTTCGTGTATTATTATCAGTTGCAACTGAAAAACGATGGTTGGACGGAGACAAAAAAATACGAGTATCACGTCCTCTTAAAATTTAGGTATTTTGATGATAACACTGTTTGAACCTGTTATATAAAATACTGTTTATGGATAAAATATTGTAGCAACATGTCTAAAATATGTAATTGCTATCTAGGTACTAGATAGGTACTACCTACCAAGTACAAAACATTTATGAACCACGTAGTATATTAATTACTTTACCAGAAACAACTCGTGTGGACATTTTTGGGAGGCAACTTGAATATAATTTTTATGTACCTGATTTTTTTTTTTTTTTAATTGACCTTTTGTTTAAGATAAGGATACGAAGCAAAATTGTATAGGAATATATTGGGAATATTGAATATATATTGAGAGGTAATACTATGAAAGAAAATATCTACTTAATAATAATAAATATGCTCTGCGTTAAAACTTTGTAAAATGTTCTCCTTTATAAATTAATTTTTTTCTCAGAATAAGTAAACGAATAAAAAACCCAAAAAATTATCCCTTTAAAGTAAGTATGAACTAGAGTAAATTTACTAGATGTCAGAAAGATATTTTGCTAAAAATTCCTTCTACCTAGGTACTCAAAAGGAATACTATAATATGAAAAACAAAACACATCATCTTAAAATCAATTCATTCTTAACTTTAATTAGAAGTTAGAGTATAATAATATATAGATGACCTACATATGATATTATTAATGTTACTCGTGTTATTTAATAAGACGTAGGTATAATGGTAAAATCCTGTTTTATTATAATAAATTCGATATACCTAGTTAGGTACTTACTTAATAATAATATAGGTAACAAGTACTAACTATACCTACCTACCAACTCAATATATTATCATTACATGCAATTCATTTTTGATAATATACCGTAGATATGTATAAATAAAATATTATTCAATTTCCTTTACTTAAAATGATAATAATATGTTAAAATAATATTAATAATTAATTTCCCATCATGTATACGTATTAAGCGGCTAAACGCCGAGCACATTTGATTATTTGAAGCCATTTCTTGAAAATAAAAATTCTAACCGGTTATGTACCAATATATAATATATAATATATAGTCTGACTTTACAGTGTTAAATGTAAATTCTTAAAATAACTCTAATACCTAATCATATTGTATACAATATAGAGTGTACAAATTAAAACTTGGGTGTATATAGTATACACCCTAGTTGTAATTTGTTGTTTTAATTTTATTATAGGTATATGCGTATTCGTATATGTACAATTTACATAATTTATAAGTTTCAAAATCAAAAGTATACATGCATTTTTGGAGAAACTACACGAGTATGGAAAAGTTGAATGTAAAACTGCAGATATTTGAAGTGTGCAGATCGGAGCATATATGGTAAAAATAATTAATATTACCTACCTACGTATTTACACAAAAAATTTACAGAAAAGAACATTTCCGTGTTGCGACTGTGTTTAGTTACATTTTTAGATTTGCTCATATAAGTTATATTAAAAATAGCTTATTAAATAATATATGACAGTATTTTTTTTTTCATTTTAATATTGCCTACATCTGAGAGTACCTATTCATAAAAATGAACCTATAGAAGTGAAAACTAATATAGGCACACATATAGAGTCTATATTTTGTTGATACAATGGGATGAGTAACACTATAATCGCTATGTTAGGTAGTAATTTGTATTTTAAATATAGGTTGAAAGATAGGTACAGAAGGAAAATTAAAGATAACAGAAAAATAATTTTGATATTGCTTATTATTGCTCTCCGTGACTTCGTAATTTTGAAAATATTGTCTACCGACATAACGACTAGTACTCGTATATCCGGTGTTGATGAGTTGCGGCCCAATCCCTAAATAACGTACGAGTTGCGGCCCGGATTTATGAGAGGTACGTACGAATTGCGGCCCGGGTTTATGAGAGGTACGTACGAATTGCGGCCATACAATAATGCGTATATTACACATATAGAGTCTATATTTTGTTGACACAATGAGATGAGTAACACTATAATCGCTATGTTAGGTAGTAATTTGTATTTTAAATATAGATTGAAAGGTAAGTAAAGATACAGAAGGAAAATTAAAGATAACAGAAAAATAATTTTGATGTTGTTTATTATTGCTCTCCGTGACTCAGTCATTTTGAAAATATTTTCTACCGACATAACGACTAGTATATCCGGTGTTGGTGAGTTGCGGCCCAATCCCTAAATAACGTACGAGTTGCGGCCCGGATTTATGAGAGGTACGTACGAATTGCGGCCATACAATAATGCGTATATTACACATATAGAGTCTATATTTTGTTGATACAATGGGATGAGTTAGGTAGTATTACACACACATATATATATATATATATATATATTATATAGTATATAAACATCACAATATTACATATTTTCTAGTATAAATTGTCGTACTTATATTAATATTTGTCGTAAAAAAATAAATATTAATATTATTATTTTTTGTTTTTATTATTATTATTTAATAAATAAAAGTATTCATATATTAATAATATTTATTTTGTGTATTTTTTTTTTTTTTTGGTTATACGAAGATATTATATAATGATAATAATGTTAAAAATTAAAGTATTGGTATAATATAATATAATATAATGATATAATAATGTCAAAAAAAAAAATAAAAACATTCATATAATTAATAGTATTTTTTGTGTTATAAGAATATAGTATAATAACCTAATAATATTGTATAATAATTTCATTGTCTATTGTTTTGGTAAAAACTTAAAACTCGAAAGATTCAACTAAATCAAAATTATCTGTTTCTTTTAGCTCGTATTATTTTGTCATCTGGTCTCTAATGAAAGATTCTTTTTCGCACATTTTCTTTATTCTTACACTTTTACTTTTGCATTTTATGTATGTTTCAGATTGCACTTGTAGTAATACATCAACAAAGTTATATATTATGTTAGGACGGCTAGTGTAGAACGACATCCATATATATATTATCTTTATCATATCATACAAAGATTCCCATACTCGTTGAACATTTCGTTTATCGCTATGCATATCCAACACCGCATCTGCCAGGTACATAGGTATAGGTAATAGATAAAGGCTGTGCCGGATCTAGGGAGGGGGCGAACCGGGGCACTTGCCCCGGGCGCCATTATGATGGGGCGCAAAATGTAAAAACATTTGAACTTCCCGTTTTTGATCCCTTAATTTTTAATATAGGAATTGACGAATGATTTTTTTTTTTTTTTTTTTTTTTACTTATTAAAATTTAAAAAGGGGCGCTACAATTATTTTTTGCCCCGGGCGACAAATTCTCTAGATCCGGCACTGGATGAAGGTGTATATATATTATATAGGTATAAGGTACATAGGTAATAATAATTACTCACCTACCGCTAAAATATTGTCCGGCCGCAACTAACCTATACCCTAAAACATAATCGGGCCGGAATTCACCGGTCTCCAACACCGGAAACACGACAAGTCGGGCCGCAACTCACCCACAGCCAGTATACCCACTATGTTGTTTAGATTTAATGACGCTTGGGAGAACGAAATAGATTACATCCTTTAATTTTATATGCCAATATTACAATATTAAACGTTAAAGATTTTGTCATCTGCATGGAGCAGTGTGTATCTGTTGAATATATTAGCTTGTGGCGAATTTTAATTTTAAAAAAAAATATAGGTACCTATATTATATTATTTATACCAATTGGCGCTAATATACTGTTTTAAAATGTGTACAATAATATAGATCTTTTATAAAATGAATACTTTATTTTGAAATATAATACACTAAGTATAGGTACAATAAAATACACATAAAATACAAAAGCATACATTTGTGTAGGCATTAATTATTTCTTACCCTTTAAGCTGAAAATTTGTTTATACGAGCACGTAACACATGCGATTTTTAAGGGGTTCTGTATAGGCAATTTTTATGATATTTTAAGAAAAATTAAAATCTTATATAATTTAAAAATATGTAAGTACTTATTAAAAGTAATTAAAAATATATGTGTATCATCACTACTTTTTATTGTTGCGTTATCACTATACATGTGAACAAAACTGTTTTGCAAGAAAAAATTGTTCTCGGATTGTAGTTGTAATATTAAAAACCGAATTTTGACACAATATTGAAGAAAAAATTATCTGTTATTCTACCGTCGTTTTTGTTTTTCAATATTACAGGTATAACTAATGTTCTGTTATCTGTAAGAAAAAAAAAAAAAGTTTTTTTTTAAAAAATAACTTTATTATTTATAATATTTTGAAAAAAATACGAAGATAGAACACAGATAAAATATTATCTAAATTATTGTGTCAAAATTTGGTTTCTTAATTACAACTATAGCCAAAGAACCATTTTTTTTCGCAAAACAGTTTTTTTACGATAAAACAACATATGTGTGGATGGCTCTTAATATTATTCCAGCGTCTATATTTCTAATATTTCTAAATACTAATAAATTAATACAAATCCTAACAGCGCGAGCCTCCCAGGAACAGATTTTTTAGTTCCCAATTAATGTCTAACTGGAACTTCTTGGTGGGAAGGAATTAGACCGTTTCGGGAGTTCCCATCTTGTACCTACCCAACTGATACCTATCAGAAACTTCCTGTCGGGAAGGAATCAAACCCTTCCGGGACTCTTGTTTGGGGCCTAATTGATACCTATCAGGAACTTCCCGACAAGATGCATTTCAACCTTATCGGGTAGTTCCCAATTAATGCCTATCAGGAATTACTTCCCGATATAATACAATATGTTACATTATGACGAGATCGTAACAGGAACGGTAGTAGAAGCACTTCCCTCCACAAGTAGGATTTTGGTAGTGGATATAATAAATATGAAAGCAATGATAACTCATTTCTTTCGATAAGACGATTCCGAGTGAAGCTTAATTGAAGGATAAAAAAAAATTTTGCCTAGCTAAAAGTGTAACGAAAATAAATCATATCTACTTATTTATTTCCATGAATAAAGTATCAAAAAAATTTAATTGCATTTTTATATATTTATAATATTATATTTAAGATAATGTTGGCCAATACACAATGTTAATAAAAAAAACTACGCTGGCTGACTAGAATTATATAGTAATAAAAGTGGATAGGTAGTCAGTGGAAAAATATTTAAACAAACAAAATGTTCGTGTCTATTATTTTTAATTTTCGTTAAAATTATTCAATGCCATTCTGAGTTTTTTTCTTTTATACCTACTTTTAAGTGTTTTGTTTTTTTTTTTTTAGTATCTTCGTAAATCGATTTAATATTTTACAATAATAATATCGTTCTTTGAATAATTGTTCGTTTAATATACCTATAATATTTTTATTCAGCATTAATTATTCAAAAAACAGACGGAAGGCGGTTATAACGAGGTCTAGGACAAACCTGTACATCATGAACACAGAATATCTGCAGATGCCCGAATGGACTGGAGAGACGTCAGTGGAATTGTTGAAGCATACTGACAATCAATGTCCATTGTGGATATTATGTCACGAAGAAAATGTTCAACAAACACTTGCATGATTCGACGGACAATTTTTCACGGTGATCCTATTCCATTTATATTATATAATAGTTATCAGTGCCGCAACTATTAAATCTGAGACCCGTGTGCGAGAAATTATTTTGAGGCATCTTGATATTTCTTACCCAATTAAAGTCGGGTAATTAATTTTTATTTTTTTATTTTTTATTTTTTTTTAATTTTAATTTTTATTAATTAAATAAGTCACAACCGTTTTCATGTACTTTTTTCATATTTATTACTGATATTACGTATAGATCCTTTTTAATAATATTTAATTTTTTACTTTATTGTATACAGAATAAAATTGCAAAACACATTTTGTAATTAATAAATAATAAAGGACAAAAGTTCTACGCTGGTAACTATTATATAGTTGCATCTCACGGATATTTTTAGGCCCCGTTTTTGATAGACATATATCTATTTTATTTAAACAGTCGTTTGTTTAATTTTAAATTATTGTAAATTTTTTACAATATGACGTACTTATACAAATAATATACGGTATATATAATACAAAAAACAAATTATGTATATAAAAAAATATATCGAAAATTGTTTCGATTCTGATCGAAATTATTTTTTTATTTTCAGCTATACATAACAATAATTATTGATTTAGAGATTTTATAGATATTATTTGAGTAAAGAGCTTTTTTGTTAGACAATTTTTTTTAGTTAGTATTTTAAAGCGGTCATATTTAGATTTTTTTAAGTAATTTCTTAAGCGTAACCATAAATGGCCAAAAATGTTTTATTTAAATTAAAAATTTAAAATGTATACTAAATATTTACTACACTTATATGGTAAAATTTCTAAACTTTTTGACCAGTCATTTTTATAAACATTTTGAAATTTGGTATTTTTTTTTTTATGCAATTGATACAATTGATGATTATATTTCAATCTAAAACAATAAAGGAAATTCCTCGATTAATCCCCTAGAAGATAGGGTGACAAATTAAATTCTGTTTTCAGATATTAAATCCGACTTTCCAAAGGTCCAAAATTTTAGGAAATATTGTTATTACACAATAATAGACAGAAATACAAGTACAGAGCTAGTTTTAGATTAATTTTAAAATAAATATCTATAAATTGTTACAATACCCCTTCTCCTATAATTTGTAAAAAAAACCTATACAGAACCCCATAAAATTTGCAGGTATTACGGCCTCCCCTTAATAGAATTCTCATTTCCTATGAGATCATTTCAATATAACATACATAAAAAAAAAAAAAAAACATTTATAATAGAAAATAGAAAATAAACTATAAAATATCCCATAAACTAAATTTTAATTTCTAATTTACGAGATTTATTATCTTCTGTAGACCTATGTTTAAGTAGCCAACTTTTAACATAATCAGTCGATTACCATATTGCAATTGAATTAGATAGAATTTCTTTTTACGGATAACCTGGACCTAAAATCTGAACATATGAAATTCATCTTGATTAGACCCACTTTCACATTCAGCTGTAGAAACACCAAACTGGCAAAGTTTATATTCAATTTGCTAATTGTCATAATTCTTCATTATTGATTACCTATATTATCAATACGTTTTCTAAAACCATAGATTCCATCATCTGTATTTATGAAAAATCTACTGGTTAATCGTTTTATTTCTTCTTCACCACGAATCGTATACAGTCCGTGATCTTCGCGAAAAACCACAAACCTATATTTTATTTTTATTATTATTATTATTATTCCTACAATAATCGTACAATATTCATATAGTGTTACCTAACACAGGACGTATTTCACCTACAACTATAGGCTATTAATTATAGTTTGTGTATCCCGTAAACATGTCACTTATCCGTTTCTATGGTGATGTTTTCCAATATTAATGATAACGCGTGTCAAATAAAAAACTTTGGCTTTACGCATTAACGATAAAAATTAGAAGTGGGTAATCCTCAGTCATCTTGTATGGTATTCGAATACTATTTAAATCATTTTTTTCGTATTTTTTATTCAGTAAAAAAATGTTTGAATTGTCATTTTTGATTCTTTTTACACGTCACTCCTACCCATCCCATCACTAGGTATTATCTCGCTATATTTTTTTCCAGATAGTAGGGGGGTGGGTAAGTCACATGACGTGTACGTAACCGGCAAACCATTGCAATACTGACCAAAATTAACAGTAAAAACATATATGTATAATATGTATATATTCTAAAAGTATTCGAATATGTATTAAGAATACATTTTTTAAAAGTATTCGAATACTTTTTCATCCATTTATTCGAATACGTATTCCGAATACAGAATAAAAGTAAGTATTCTTTACAAGACTGGTATAAACACCTCTACTACATCCCCCGCACTCAACTGTAGTGTAGTAGGTATATTACCAAAAAAAAAATAAATCCAGGATCTAACTAGTTAACACAACCGTATACAAATTTACTTGAGTCCCGTTTAACCGGCAATCGTTGATTATAACAAAAATAATGGTTTAAAATCGATAATAGGTACCTACATAATTACTAATTTATGACAAAATAATAAATCGCATAGGTACTTTTTTGTCATCTTAATAAAAGTTGTAAGTTTTTCGTTTAAAAAAAATTATGGGGAATCTATACATCCGAACTCTCAATACCTAATGAATCTCGATTTGAAGGCCGTTTGAGAGTTAAAGGGGCCTGCGGTGTACAACGCACACCTTTGCACACCCAATTGTTGCGGCACTGATAATAGTGATAGATACCTATTTATACCTATTTAAGATGAGCTAAACATTAAGACGTAAAACAAGTTTTATTTAGCCATAGTATTTAGTGGGTTATGTTTATAGGGGCTATAAACATTATCAGTTACCTGCGGTGACATTTATAAATGGAGAACGGACTTCATTGAAATCGCAACTTTTTATCTAATATTAATAATCAAATTTTGGCAAGATATAAATCCATTTCATGAATTTTTGATGAAATTTTTGAAACAAATTGAATGTTTGAGTATAAATAATTTTTTTATACATATCATCTTGTAAATATTTTAGTACCTAACCCATTTTTTTTTTTAATTGAATTTTTCATGTTTCACCTTTGAAATTTTTCTTATTAATTTTTTATTAATATTTAATTACCTATTTAACACTCTTCGATATTTATTATCGGAGTTATTTAAATGGACTTCACGTGCCCAGCTATACCAGGATTCCACCACGTGTCCATAGGTTCTACGTTTATACCGTCATCTACTCGTCTACCGACTTTAAATTCATGTCATTATCAACACAAGTGCTGTTTTTTTGTTGAATATTTATTAGAATTAATTTTTTTTTTTTTTATTGCATATAGACATATATGTTAATAGTTTTTTCTGAATTGAATTTTTCTTAATGAATAATGTTGTTGTATATTTTGAATTTATCATTAGAATAAAGTCCGTTCCCTATTTATAAGTAGAAATTAGATTATTAACATTAGTATTTATAAATATTTGTAAATTTAGTATTTATAGATGAATTCTGTCAAAAGTTTTATTTTTACTAATTTAAAAATTACATAAAAAAAATTACACATTACAATATTATACATAATGGTTGGTTTACATTACATTTTTGTAACTAGTAAGCTAAAGTTGAGTTGGAATACCTACTTATTAACAATTATTTATAATAATTAATATTAGTGAAATAGGTACTAGTTTGTGGTCAATACTTTTATTTGTATAATTTACTATAATATTGTATGTTTTATACATTTTGTAATAATATTATTATTGCAGTCAGATGATTTTTTTACGCAAACATATGATTGTAACATTACTTGTAAAGTAAATTTACAAATCGTGCAATAACTGTTTTGTAATTTATTCTTGTAGATCCATTTAAATAATTTTTATATAAATAGATTTTATCGTTTTATCTTTCTTATTTGTAGTAGAGGCTTCGTAATGTTTAGAGGAATAAATAATTTAAAATAATTAAATGGAAGAAATAATTTTTTTAAGCAATATAATTTGAACATAATTTTCGTAGATAGATGTACCATTTAATATTTTGATCAAAAATTAAACTTAAAAATCTCACCTTACTTATTTGTTTAACTTTGAAACTATTGATGTTATATTATAACATATATATATATATATATAATTATATATAGACTAGTAGTTATAAATTATTATTTCTTCAAAAGAATTAACCTGACCAATTATTATAATTGAAAAAAGCTAATAATAATAGTTTTATCAAAATCCAAAGTTATTTTTTTAGAAATCAAATTGTTGACCCATGTATCGAAAAACAATAAGCTAGTAGTTATCATCTGTATCGATTAATTTCCAAATTGTGCATACACTATATTTACATACATTTATGGTACTAAGACACTTTTTTGAGGTATTCCACAATTAATTTTATTCTAGTACGACATAATCATTTAATATAACTATTTTTGTTCTGTACTTAAGTATCTGAAAAACCATTCAAGTTTTTCATTAATTATACGAAAACCTAAGTAATATAATGAAAAGCATTTTATGGTTAACTGTATCAAATATTTTAGAAAAATCTAGGAATATTGATTATTTATTTTTATTATTTATATTTTTTTCCAGTACCTACCTATTTAACATTTTAATATAGGTACCTAATATATATATTATATTAGGTATAATATATATATTAAAATCGATATATATATATATTAGGCTAATATATATATCGAGACACTACCTATATAAAGTACTTAAGTCTGGCCTAAACCCAAATTGATTTACTGAATAAGTTCATGCTTTCGAGAAAAGTTATTAGTCTAGAATTTATCTAACTTAACCTTAAAATAGGTAGGTATATTTATTACCATATTATAATCTATCTACTATTGTTTATTTACCAATTTCACTTGATATTCATCTTGTTAAAAAAATGTATTGTTTATTGTTTTTTATTTTTAATTTATTCATTTTATATCTTTCGTTTTCTAAACAATTAACACTCTGCTTTAAGTGGATTAGGCCTTAACGGGGATACCACTATAAAAAAAACGCGCCACGTGTAATACCTCATGCTCTAAAGTTTCATTATTTTAGCTAAGGTGGTGAGGAAATTTACACATACGAGTATAGGTACCCAAGCAAAAATATATAATTCAATTCAATTTATTCATTTGAATTACAGTTTAATTTTTTAATTTTTCAATGTTATACCATACGTATACTGTATTATTTCATTATATATTGTAGTAGGTATATTATCCGAATAAACATGTCGTTTATCTTAGCCAGATACACAATATTTATTGAATTCCAATCAAACTCAAAAATCGCTCTTTAGTAGAACAAATATAATAAAATATGAATCACTTAATAATCTTAAAATATACATTGTATATTGTATACATTATATATGTACCTAAGTATAAAGAATATGACTACCTATACATACAGACACTGTATAAATGAGTTTTTCCTCTTCCCCAAGGAATGTGCTGGGAAAATCTAAAAATACTATGTTTAGGGTACCATCTAGAGCCGATTTCCAATGAATATCATTCTAACGCCGATGCATCGTCAACGCCAATCTTCTCAACTCCTTCTGGTCAAAAATTTGTTAACAGAGATAAAAAAATAAAAAAAAATACTAAACATACAGCTCATTCATTGTAAAATTGGTTTGAAGTCATGAACGACATAGTATGATGAGCTTTTATTGTAGTTACAAAATTCAATATTAGTATAATAATGTGAAAATTTCTCACGATTTACACAATAAACTGTATGTAATATAAATTATTACTATAGATATGTATAAGATGAATGTATAAAAAATGTGATAATTTTAAAATAAATCTCACGTCAAGACAAATAATTATTACGTACAATTCATTATTTTTTTCATTCTAATTTCATATTAACAGCAAAATTATATAATTACCTACATCAAAATAAATGTAATATACTACAGGTAAATAGGTTAGCGTCTATGATAATGTATATGTATAGTATATAGGTTGGTACATTTAATATATACTTACCTATATTTCAGTTTTTTAAAGTTATTTAGTTATAAATTTAATATAGCCAATATATTTATACAAGCCAGAATAACCTGCCCCACCCGTGATTCTAATTTTCCACTCTTAAATATACACATATGACAAATACTATTAATATTATTAATTATATATTTTAAAACAATAGGTACTTTCAAAAAAATAAATACAAAATTATTTATTTTATATTCTGAGCATAGCATGGGAACTAGTGGTTATTTTTTTCGGTAAACAATTTTTGGACTATAGAAGTCTTATTCCTATCATCACATGTATACCTATTTTCCGGTAGAAAATTACATCTATAGTTGGTACTTTAAAGAGGTAATTTTTCAATTTTCCTAATAGTTTTTTAATGTGTAAGGGAAAACTACCAGAAAAATAATTTAAAAAATGGCAAAAATATAATATTTCAATAGCAGTGCATTTCTAACTATATTTATTATAATTCTTATTCTGGAAAATACTCAAATTGTAGTATTACTATATAACTGTTCAAATCATACATTGAGCATTCAAATTTTAGTTTTATGTAGGTTAATATTGAAAAATATTATTAATTGATAATCGGAAGAAAACGACTAGAAAATAACTTTAAATACAATAATATAGATAAAATCTTGACCCAAAATTATACTGGATTTATAATTATTATAGTAATAGTTACATATACTACACCTAGCTTTTATAAATGAACATTATCATCTCCATCACATTGCTAGCTTTGTTCTTACGGTGAAATACATACTGAATGTTTGAATATATAAGTAATATATTCACTGAAGCTCCGCTCGGAATACAATACAATACAATACAACCATCAAAATTAACTTGTCAAGCAAAGTGCTTCCATCACAACTAATACCCGACGAGCAAAATGCTTCCACTCCTCACTGGTCCCAATTTCTTAATGCCATTATTATTATAATTAATACATTGGTTTCAAAGTTACCTGTGAAACCAAGAAATGCCAATACTTTTTTATTACATTATTATGTATATTTCCTCATAGGAGTAGTGTGAACAAATGCTGTGGTGCTATAGTCCCGGCGTGATATACCAAGTCATAAATAAATTTCATAAAATAAATGTAATAAAATAGGGTCAAGCAAACACACAAGTATACCCACCACAACCCTACTATATAGCCAAATACTATTGTTCTGTGTTAATAGTATATTAATGATATTGATGATAACTGATACACCAAGGCTGGACATAAATGAGTTAAAAATGATAACTAAGTTAAAAAGTTTAAGTTACTTAACACGTTACTTTTTATTTAAATTAACTTTTAACTTAATAAGTTAACTTCATGTTAAAAATATGCAAAATGATCTAAATTTTGTTAAATTTTGTCCCAAGTACAATGCAACTTTTCTTATTGAGGTTTATACTTTTTAGTATAGACCAGGGATGGGCAACTCGAAGTAACTTGAGGGCCAAATTTTTAATGTTAAAATGATTGCGGGCCAGATATAAAGTTGTATTTTTTAATATTATATGAAACACATTCATTAATATATATATTATGTCTATGATAAGAACTAATATCTAAGTTTAATATAGGTATGTTTTATTACTGAAAATGTCTCCAAGATACAATTATTTACATAGCCACTTTTACTACATTTGAAGTAAATATTAGAAGTAAAATTTTCGATTATAAAAATGTCATGTCGAAAGACATTCCGGGCCGGATAAAAAGGGACGGTGGGCCGGATGTGGCCAGCGGGCTGCCAGTTGCCCATCCCTGGTATAGGCAATTATATTAGTACATATGTAATGTACAATATATACACAATAGATAAGTTACAAGAGTATTTGAGTATAGTAAATGTAATAATTTTATATATTAATATATTATATATATATATATATATATTTGTTTTTTGCGAATTGGAAAATTTTAACTTTTAACTAAGATAGTTACTTTTTATTTCAAAGTTTTAACTTATAATGTTAACAAGAAAAAAATTTGTAACTTTTAACTTAACTTCAGAAATTAAAATATTAGTAAACTTGTCCAGCCTTGGTATACACTATACAAAAACTATGAATTATCCTAAGATTAAAATTATGTTATTCCGTGGTAGTATATAGTATTTATTTAACAAACAATTATAATATATAAATAAATAAGCATCTTCTGAGTTTTTAATATTTTTACAATTTTAAAATAACATATTATAAGATTATACTGAGAAACGATATTTTTATATCTTTTATCATTTATCACAGAACTTTCCAAAAATATACATGTCTTTATCCAGAAAAATAATCTACTTGTTTATTTAATATGTTATTTTTAAGAAATGATTTATTTTGCAAACTATTAAATTTTTTTCATTGTCTTAAAATTATCCATACTCATTAAAAATTTGATTGAATATTGAAATTAAATTAAATTAAAAAAATATACTATACAAATACATAGAGTATTAAAAATTTTTTTTTGGAGATGCTTGAGTAAATTCTGGGGGGGACTAAGGAGACTATATGCTACGCCTATGTTTTTCCTTCTTCAATATGTTATAACTAGAGCTCAGATGTTTATGACTGCATATTTTTTAGTGCAACCAGAATTATACCCAAATATGATATAAATTTGATTTATGATTTGATTCATTTCAAATCAGCAAACTTATTTTGCATATGTTTATTTATAGATTTAGTAGCATATTTGTAAATATAATATATTGAAAATGTTCCATTTTCTTGATAATGAAAGGTACAAGAACCTACAAGCATATGGCCGTATATCGTTTGCGTATCACTATTGTTTATTTTGTCCTTTTTTGTACATCAAATTGAACCAAAGTTATTGAAATAGTTGAAAAATCACCTCTTTAAAAATTGTTTTTAAAATAAAACTTTCTATAAGAAAGCTCTTTACTAAAAAACTTCTATTTGATTTCTACTACCAAAAAATCGTGATGAACACATTTTAGAAATTGGTAAACGGTATAATACACAAACGGTACATCATTTTTTGATGTTGGTAAATAGGCAACATGCTAATGAAATAGTATGTAAAATGTATGTATTAAGTTATAGTAATCATCAGATAACTTGGCAGCGGCTCAAGATCAGGGTTTATCATTAATTGTATCTTAAACTACATTGCCTTTATCTAGCAGCGACTATACAACACGTTTCATTATATCAAACGCTAAATATTGATATTTTTGTGGGCATTCAATGTATTGTTATTTGCAGCAGTCAGCGTATATGCTACATTGATAAAATTAAAGGTAAAATGTAGATATTAGTTTTACAATGATTTGTTTTATTTTTTTACATACAAATATGTACACTTTTTTGTATAGGAGTTGAGTAGATATTTTAAGGTAAAGAGATTTCTGATTTTAAATGTATTATAGTTTGTACATCAAAAATAACGTACAATTGTTATAAATCAAAAAATAATATTATACCAAACTTTGCTCAGAATCATTATTTAATTCAATGATTTATCTTTGTGTTCAAACTTAAAATAATAATAATAGACTATCCTGTTCGAGAACCAAAGAGACGATGGATATACTTCCAACATCTGTATGACAAATTTTGTATATTTTATATCCGGATATATTTTTTAGTGGAATAATTTTCAATTTACATCTTAATGTACGTGTATAATATATAATATATTTTGAATTAATATTTACACTATTTTGCATAAATTTCTTGAAAAATAAAAATTTTTAATCTATTGAATATACTCGTATGGTATTCATTTATTATTACTATAATTAATTGGTGTATTCATGGTAATTGGGAAATCAACAAATTTGATTACAATGTGTGACAATGTATTTCACTGATTATTTCCTTCTACGTTGACTAATTTTTTTCAAAATGTTACTAAAACCGGCTTTAAAGATTGGAGAACATATATGTAAAATTTAGTATCAATCAGTTAAATAGTACGGATTTCTATTAAAGTCGGACAAACATACAAACTTCTGAATTATATATACTTTAACAGTTTATCCACAGTTTGAACTCTTATTAAATTTTATAAAAAATTCAAGAAATTTAATAAACGTAGATATTTATATCAATTACTGTATATTTTGTATCTGATCTATCTAACAGTTTTATGTATTATGTTTTCAAAGTTTAGTTGGTTTATTATTAATATCAATTTACCCCCTCATTATTTATCCATGGTAAGACCTCAAATATGTGCCTACAATACTGAAGATAATAATACATACATTGCACATGTTATCCTCATAATAATAGACACACATCCATAATTATTGTAGATTTTCAATTTACTACCAATTGTACGTAAAAAGTTGTTCTACAGTAGAAGTTTAAAAAATTATTTTTGAAAACAGTAAATTGTATACACAATAATTATAATCTATAGATAAATATTTTTATATTAAAATAAGTTCCACAGGCTGAAATCACACGGAATTATTAATTAGTTGTACACAATTTTTTTTACAAAATAAATTATAATTTTTGTACATTTTATTCATTTATTGATAAACTATTTGGGGAAAAAACAATATTATTATCTAATGGATAGAAAAATTATTTTTAATTTTAAAATTGAACACTATGTAACAAACAAATTAATATTTATGAGTAAAATGTTTAATAACTACTTAAATTGTAAACTCACATAGGTATGTTTATTATAATAGACTGCTGTTGGATGATTCTTACATCTTTTGTTTTTCAGCAGCTACCCATCCTTTGGGTCGTTCATCGTACAACGTCCAGTTATTGTAGGGTGTTCTAAAATCACCATGTATTGGTTTACGATTCTCTGGGAGAACTGGGAAGAACTCGTAGTTATCTATCTTAGAATTCTTCTTTGTCGCGCCGATAATGGCACATACAACACCAATCCACATGCCAAGCATATTTCGCTTTATCAATGAACCAAACAACGAGCCAGCACAAAATCCACTGAATGCATAATTTAATTCATCATCTTTACCTCGTACATGAGTAGCAATATGTGTCACTATACAGAATGTTGATGTGGCAGCGTACATGGGTCCCATCAATTGACCGAACCTAAAAATTAACACCATTAAGTAAAAGAGGCATTAACTAGTGAAAATGCAAAATTAAGTTTTTTTTGTATTATGCCTAATAGTAGTTTACTAAAATAAAGACACAAAAAAAAGATTTTTTATTAAAATTATTTTTTTTAAACTTAATAGATAATAATAATTTAGCTACCTACCTAGATAATTAATTACCAAGTAATAAATAATTTAAAATGTCCTTATATTAACTTAACTTTTATCAGTTATAATTTAATTATAATCCAATTTATTTTTTACATTAAGATTAATTCCGGATTCACAGGGTGTTTAGATTCAAAGCCACTAGAATCAAAGACCAAAAATCAATTTTAACTTGTCTATAAGCTATTAATCCGGCATTAAGATATACATTAGTACACAGTTAGTTACCTAGATATCTATATTTTAATTGAAATTCACAGGGAAATGCATATTATATGCATTAAATTTTTATTAATATTCTTGAAAAAAAAAAACGTGTCGACCATGTTATACAAATTAAAACTTTTCATAATAATTGTATATAACTGGTAGGTATATACGCTGATATACACATATGTTATCATAAAGAGTCATCTTAAAATAATTGTAGTTTCTGAACGTTAAGTTCAGTAAAGTGAGTAATATACCTATTAATTTTAATTAATTTTGGGTAAAATGAATTTTTCTAATGAAAAATGTCATCTAGTAGGTACTTTAAAGAAGAAAGTTTTCCATTTTCTATGTAGTTTTCCTACATATAAAAACTTGGGTGGGGAGAAATGGAAGGTTGCACAAAAACAAAAATTGCTTTTAAAACGATGCAAGCATTTTATTTTTATATATTTTATAATTCTATAAGAAAAGTTGCTTAAAAATAATTTTGGGTTTTATGTTGATATAATTTTATAGGTATAAGTACCTACCTATATTAATTTATTAAAATTTGAAAGTCCAATAAAAATATCCTGTGTTTTTTTTAATTAAATTTAGGATCCCTTACTTAATGAGTAAAAAGCAACAACTTGCCTACAAAGAATTTTGTGTTTTTAAATTAACAACTAGGTACCTACCTAAATCGATAAACCAAATGTTTTTTTAATTATCATATCCAAGATGATGGACCATCAAAGAAAAATCAATTAAATGTTTGATTGGATACACCTTCCGAGAAATCATTTTCTATGGTTTATTATTTGTTTTCTATAGTTTATTAGTTTTTCTAATCATTGTTATTTGAACTTTGAATAGGTAGGTAATAACAATGAATTTAAAAAAATACCAGTATGATTAATTGAATCTGGTAGGTATATTTACATTACCTACATAAATGTTTACATTTTCTTTTGATTTCTCATCAAGTGGACTATTAAGTAAAATACCAATTCTTTAGAAAAATGAAGAATAAGTAACTATAGCATTATATAAAATATTGCCTATGAATATAAAGTTTATTTCGCTCAATTTGTGGCCAATAAATCCAATAAATTATATTAGTCATTGTAGTCTACTACAAGTAGGTAGGTAGGTAGTAGATACTGTAAAAATTCTACCTACCTAGGTAGATATTGAATCAAATTTCTATTTCTATATTAATTTTTAAATATAATAGGTAGGTACCTAAATATTTTAACAAAATTATTATTTCTCAGACTTTTCTCTAACTAACAAATAGATACGTGCAAATTAATTTATTCTTTCAATCGCCAAATGAAAAAAATGTTTGTTTGGTGATTACCTATTATTAAAATTACTACCTAGAGATATGGCCGACAGTTTACGAACCGATAGGAGAATGTTACCTGTACGCAGTATTCATGTATCCGATAGGTTTGCTGATCAGGATGATTTCGGACGCGGATAATCCGAATCCGAAGAGGGATACCATTTTGTTGGTGTAAAACAATTTTTTAACGAGATCCTTGCCGTCCGGCGAATCGTAATAGGTGTATTTGAACAACGACATGTTTGTGGATCGACGACGACTGTTGTATAAAATGTACTCGCACAAATATTCGGGTTTTTATTAGAAACGGTCTGAGAGACGAACCGTTTGACGAAAAAACACAATAATTTCAACGTTTTACGCGAATACGTTCGTGATAAAACCAACAGATGTTTTTAAAATGTACTTGGAATGATAACTGATAAGAGCGAAAACCGCTATCATTGAAGGGCATTCGTTTTGCTCCGATAGGAGGGCTACCAACGTTAAAGATATATTTTCAGTTGATGTTTTGTGGTTTCGGAAATAATAACACAGAATAATAATAGATAGATAATTGAAGTAAGTAATTTATAATCAATAGCACTATAAACATAAATAAAAAAGTTATATAATATATTTTAATATCTATGATGGTACATGCGAATTCCCTTAAGGTTCATTCTATATTTTCATAATAATCATGTCCTTAGCTTTGTGTATGGGTATAAACCACTTTAAAAAAAAAAAAGACTTGAAAAATTCTTTCTACCTATATATTTGATAAAAAAAAACCTTTTTATATAACTATTACCTAACGGGTTATTATTTATTAATTTTCTATAATTTATTATAGTTGAGTACAAAAATCTGAAATTAACAAATATAATTTACTTAACCTCTTCACGCATGATTTTTTTTTTTACAAATAAAAATTATTTTCCCATGTAATTTTGAACATAGAATTCAAAAAAAATACTGAAAAAATTTTTTGAACACAATTAAAAAAGTTATTTAAAAAATACATGGTGGCAACAATTGGTGCCAACCCGGATTAAAGGACCACAAATTAAATATATATTTAATTAATTTAGTCATTATAAAATAGTCATAAATTTATTCATTATAAAACAATACGTCTAAATTTATTAAAAATTTTTAAATTTATAAAAGTACTTAAAATTATATTCTTCTTTTTGTATGGAAATTTTCTATACAGTCTGGACACACAGGTTCTGAACACTTCTTGCAAATGTACCGTGTACGTTTTTTGCAATCCACATCATGACATCTTGGAGAGTGAAATATATATATTATAAAGATAGAATGTTAAGATGGATAAGTGGAATGACACAAGAAGACAAAATAAAAAATTAGTATATTACAGATAGTATATATGTGGACTAGACAGTAGAAAAACGAGATAAAAATGTTATAATGAGGAACGAGATATCAGCAGTAAAGGGATTATATGTAGAGGAAAAAATAAGAAGAGAAGGACAGAAAAAAAATATTTGTGAATACATGTGATAGACAGTAATAATATGGGCTGATGTAAATGAAGAGAATGTAAGAGATCAAATTAAGTAAAATTGATGACTTGGGTTGCCGAACTCAAATAGTTGGGAAAGAATTTTAAAGAAGATAAAATCAAAATTAGATTTAAAATGATCTGCAGTTATCTGATTTCAAAGCACACAGTATCTGATCAATGGTACATTTTCATTGTGCATGATTTCTTTTATACACAATCACTACTATTTCAATATAAATGTAAAAATTATAAACACAACACGTGCATGTATGATGCATGCGGTAACCTGTATATATTTAGAAATATACGTCCACCAAAATATCGGGATGGCACCAAATGTTGCCACGTAATAAAATCGTTATCAAATTGGAAATAAATTTAATCTCAACTTATGATACTATTATAAGTAATTATTACATATAAATACACAAGAAAATATTTTTTTCAAATGCATCGAAGCACTAATTTAGTTTTAAAATGAATTTGAAGTTAGGTACACATGGTACACCTTGGTTTGATAACGCCGTAGATTATGATCGATAATAAATCATTTATTGATTATGCTAGCGGCATCTAGTTTTTTTCAAATGGAACACTATAAACTAAATTGTTGAGTTATGTAGTTTTCACAACCTATAAAGACTAAAAGAAGTATATCAAAATATTAAATAATTATCTGGCAACGGATGTTGCCACTATGCGGGAAGAGGTTAAACGAACGAAAATAAGATTCGGTGAAATAGAAATATCGTGTCATCAAACAACGAAACAGCAACACTAGAAAATATTATTTAAATCTACAATACCTTCGTATATATTATAATATAAGAACAAAACAGGTATCTAGGTAACATACCTAATATATATTGTAAGTATAAAGCTAATACCTAGGTATATGTATATATATATATATTTTTATTTTTTTTTGTAAAATTATGGTTTTAATCATATCCCAGTCAATGAAAAATTATAGAAAATATTAATTTAAATAGGAAAGGATTATTTATTTATTGAAAGATTAAGAACATTTTATATAGTTAAAGGTGTAAATCTTGTGGATAATGCAAATTATAAAATATATTTACCACTTATTAACGTGTTATTATTAGGTAATATTACTTCATAGTTTTAACTTTTAAGTGATGAACAATATAAGAGGTAGGTACCTATTTCCGTATAATATGTTGAATATTTCTCAGTTCTTAGTTTAAAAATGAAATATATAAGTAGATAGGTACTAATATAAGATATATAAGATCTATTATACGTACTTATACAGTATAATAGTATACCTACAAACAGTGCCGGATCTAGAGAATTTGTCGCCCCGGGGCAAAAAAAATTGTAGCGCCCCTTTTTAAATTTGAATAGGTAAGCAAAAAAAAAAGGTAATTTGTCAATTTCTACCAAAATTCCAAAATTTCTATTAAAAATTAAAAGTAATCAATGGGACTCCATTTCCAAAAGTGGTATGAAAAGTTTAAATATTTTTACATTTTGCGCCCCATCATAATGGCGCCCGGGGCAAGTGCCCCGGTTCGCTCTCCCTAGATCCGGCACTGCCTACAAATAAACTTATATAGGTACCTACCTATAAGATCTAATATAAGAACTAATAAATTATCGATTTTTGTTTAGGTAGGTAAACCCACTTAAGTATTATAATTTATAAATGAGAATACCGGAAATATAATGACATAAACTAGCGATAAATTTCAAAAGTAAAATGCATCAACACCACCATTTTTTTGGGGGTACCTACTCATTCTAATTAAAACAGTCCAAAAACTATTTTGAAAACGTATATATACATTTTTCAATATTCACTTGAGGAAATAATCGAACCACATTTTTAATTTTCATATTTATACTATAGTTAAAACTGTTTAAAGTTTCCAACATTTTTAACATAAATACCTAATTAAATAAAAATAATTTTTGAAAAGGGCTTGATCACTCCCTCGTAAATGTTATGGAAAATTCGAATATTTTATTGTAAAATGAAAATTGATGTACTCGTTGTGACGTTTTGGTGGTATTGAAATCGTCTATTTGAGTGAAAAATATAGTTTTTCGTGGTTATAAAATAGATAGGTGCGCCTTCCTATAGCTGACACGTGCATGCGGGTGCGTGTAATAGCTATCTATCCTTGTATATTTTTGATACGGGTTACTAACACGTATACTCGTATTTCCCCAGCCCCCAAATTGAATTTTTTGTATTTTTTTTTTCTTTTGCCAATATTTAGTTATCAATTTTTTCAATTTCAATTTTTCTAATCGACTTGTATACGGTAACACAAAACAATATAACATACTCTAATGCCTAAAATACGGAACAAAAGATAATAACTTTTGCCGTTTTGTGTTAAACACACGACGGATATACGTATAGAGTAAAGGCGGGTTCACAATTCATTGTGTCGTTCTTTTGATGACCGTGTGTCGAAATGTTATCATTATTACCAAGTTACCCATATGCTGGTATAACTCATTGTCAAAACATAAGTATTACATTTTATCTAAAATTATTTGAAAATGCCATTTCATTTGGATGTCGCACTGAAGATTTTCAACAGTGAAAACATGTTTACGCAAAACAAATGAAATGACATTTTCAAATAATTTTAGAGTTAAAACACTAATCACAAAATTGATAGAAAACAACATTTTGGAGATAATCTCATTGACGTTTTTCCAAATAATATGTTTAAAAAAAATTACAATGTCTTAAAAATGGGGGAAAAATTGTATTTTATACCTTTGTAACGAGCTTAATATTTAGAAAATTGTAATAAATTTTATAATAGGCACCTATATATTATCAACGTGTATACCTATGATGGCATATCGCACTAATTATTTCATACAGTAATAGTTATTAATATTTATAAGAGGAAACCGTATCCCTCTTTCACAACTATCGTTGACGGTATTTATTTTAAAAAGTTATAATAACAGTTAATCATCGCCGATTGTGGTAATTTATTTTAGTTTCCTGTTAAATTAGGCCATGAGTATTTTATTTGACACCCGTTAAGCTGGAAAAAAAATATACCGGGCAAATATATGACATTGCACCCCTCGCCTATATAAAATATGTATATTATAACTCTGACAAAGAATACAATATTCGCAATATAATAGTTATAAATTGTAATGATTCTGGGTTCTGGGTATAGATACGAGATGTCTCGTACATTTTAAAGTTCAATAAGTAACACTAAATATTTCAACCAGAAGACTTAGGATTATAACAGGATTGGGGAGGTAAAGGTTAAAAAATAATTAGAAATGCTTGTTGCTGCCGTGTATAATGACGGCGTTTACTTTAAAATTTTAAAATGAGACGAGTTTATATACGGGGTTGAGAGACTTAAATATACTTATTATAATAATCGTACGGGCCCAGAGCATAAAATGTTATCACACGCACCCCGGACACCTTATTCCCATGTACCCACTTTACAAATATATATCCGACTCGATCGGACATTCTGTGTTTAAAAACGAATAATAATAATAGGGTAACTAATCGTAATAAATGACAACTCAAATGATAGGTAATATAAAGGTATCATGTATTGCCGGTACAAATAAAATATAATCAATAAATAAATGAAAACACAGAGAATAAATAAACCGACACTAAGTACAAACGAAAATATACAATAAAACAAATATATATATATATATATATATAATAGCCCTGCTGGCTCAACAAATTAGTATATTTCGTGCTTAGGCCGATGTTATTTTCAAATAATAAATAAAATAAAAATATACTTCGTTAGCTCATTTGGCTCATGATTCATATAAATAAATATGACAATAAAAATTAAATGTTTACAGTAATTTCCCACGCAGCTGGTCAGCCGCTGTACCTAACTTAAATCTAAATAAATAAAATCTACATACAAATAAAATAACAATAACAATAAATAATTTACACACTCACATACACAAATAGTGACAAAGTAGTAGTTTATGTAAATGTTTGGCTATTTGAGCCGATTGGAAAAATAATAAATTAATTAAATATAGAAAATACTATAAGTGGCTATTAGAGCCGCCTGGATAAATTATATATATATATAAAAAAAGGGTAAATTAGTCACGACCGGCTATTCTAAACGATTTTTATAACTATCCAGAAAGACAGATGGACAAGAGCGTCTGCAATTTGAGCCAATGTTGTTTGTATTGGTTGTATTTTAGTAAATATTTTTAAAAGTATTTTTTTTTTTTTTTCAATAAAAGTCAATATTTATGTAAGTACTAAATAATAAATAGTTTGAAATCTATTATCACGATTTGTCGGTCTCCGTAAAATAATTATTCTCGACAAATGCGATTTCAAAATTGTAAACATGTCATAAAAGTAGTGGTATTTGAAAAGACAGGTTTACATATTATACACAATAAACTATGTTGTGTATATGTTATTTTTTATGATTTATATAAATATATACATACGTATATATATATATATATATATAAACTTATAAGTATTATAAACACCCCATGGCCGTCTCGAAGAAAGATTTTTGAGAGGATAAAAATGTAAAAAAAAATAATATCACTTTAAAAAATGTAAAATAAGAAAAAAAAAATCAACTTTATTCCCATTTTTCCGATTGAAATCCTAACAATTTATAGTTTGTCGACTTAAAATTCCAATAAATACTTCATTCAAAACGTGAATAAGCCAAAAAAAAAAAGCCATCGACTTTTATATTATTTTCCAACTGCTTTCCGAAGTTGGGGGTGGGGTGAGACTCCCCCTTCTCTGGTCGGCCCTGCCCCTCCCGGTTGATATTTCTGCGGGCGCCCTTGTAGATGGCGATTTACACGAGGCTATTCTAGCCGATATTGACGGTATTAAAAACACACGATTAGCGATGGTTACCCCGATAAGATTGGTTAGAAAGGGTTTTTTTTTAATAGAAAAACTGTCAAAAATGGACATTTTTAAACGTGTACAACTCATGAACACTTGACACCTACGTATACAATCGGCGACCAACGAAGAAAAATTGTATTTTCTTTATAAATATAACACCTTTATTATTATTTATTATAATGTGGTATACGAACGAACAGACAATGATTGTGGCACATTTACCGTGTAGGTAGGTTGTAAATTTTAATATAATTTAACAATAATAATTCACAAAACGATAATGTGTGAGTGTGTATGTATATGTGATTGTGTGTGGCTAACCGGTGACAATGGTTATTGTGAAAATAAATAATAATAATATTTTAATTAGCATAATTAATTTCTAAATGTTATAAAGAATATTATGACTTTATTATGATATTCAGGCCTCAACAATAATGTTTTATTTGCCAGAAATTAAAAATAAAGCTATTAAAAAACGTAGTATATGTTTATTTTCACTAGTGATATTCTTACAGTTATATTGCTTATAAAATTTGATTCATTTTTTTATTATGTAAAAATATGGGATTTCAAAAAGGAGTAAATTCAATTATTCTAAACTGAGGTTTAGCTACAAAACAATGTTCTCGTATATATTGGAAAGTCCGTTGTTCTGCAGTCATAGATAATAGGTTAAAACTTATAAGTATACCTACTTAAAAATATACACAATAGATCGCTTAACAAGTCAAGCTGAACAATATAATATTTAAAAAAAAAAAATTGAATTATTCTACTTTATCACTAAACTATGGCTTAGGTTTACTTTCCATGAAAACTTGGTTTATTTGGATGTTTTTTTATAACATTGTTGACTCAGATCATCTGAGTCAGATGTACCTATTTATATATATTAGGTATGTACACACTTGAATGATAAAGCAAACACGTGTAACTTTTATTAATTGATTAATTACGAATGAGGGAGATAAAAATTTTTTTTTGTTTTTATACTTATTCAATTTGATTAATCACTATATAATTAGTAGATGTAAGACGATTGAACAGCACACGCAGTTCATTGCTGTCAAAAAGCGGGAGTCGATATTCAATTATATTTTAGTGCGTTTAAAATCATTTTTTTTTTATAATGTAATTTAGTAGGTACAAGTGTGGGTCGAACTCAAAATGTCAAACTATGAGATTTAAAATCGAACTGAACCGGAACCGAACTATTCGTTTTTATGTCGAATTAGAACCTGAATCGAACTATTTAGTTTATCAGATACTTGGTAATCGGTATGTGAATATGAAATCATAATATAACTTTTTTTTATCAATATTATTATTATTATTTTTAGCTACATTTAACTAGGTACATATTGACTTGAAAATCTAATTAAAAATATAATCGTATTTATTTTATGACGTGCGACTTTTTTTTTTTTTAATATCAACTTTTTCCGTTGGTATTAACTTCCTTATAAAATATTTCCCACCTGACCTCCAATGGACATCCACGGATAAGGGAAATATGGAATAGAAGGGTGGGGTTACTAAAACCATACAAAATTAGGTCTACTTCCCCGATATCTGCAATTTTTTTACACACATTTAACCGATTGAGTTACAATTTAATACAATTCCTGTGGAGCGTGGCTCATTCAATTAAACGCGTGTGTACAAACATTGTTATGTAAATGATAGTTAAAGGTTTAAATCCAGTAAATTGCCAAAATTAAGAGGATATCGTACGCACGGTTTTCAAGGAGTTCTGTATAAATTTATATATATATATATATATAAAAAAAAAATGAAAATCCAACAATTTAAATATATTTTTCAAGTAATTTAAAAATAGTCTTGTGTCAATATCATTTTTTATTATAGTGTAATCATGATATTTGTTTTAAAAAAAACATGTTTACGCATTTTTCATTTATATCAACTTCAGAATATTGTAGAAAGATGAAATAAAACATAAATTATAGAGAACAAAATTATCTGATGCCCTACGTAGCCAATTTTCGATAAATGTATTTTTACGCCTTTTATGAGTTGTTAAATAATCAATATTTTTATATTTATAAATGACTATAAATCTAAAATATAAATCTTAAAAAACATTAATATATCAACAAAAGGGTACGTAGGGCACTAGATTATGTTGTTGCCGTTGTTGGCTAAAATTTGTTTAAAATATCTCTAAAACTAAAAATTAATTATTATGATAATATATTGTTTATAAAAATAATAAAATCACGAAATAATACCTAAAGATCGGAAAAATGTCCATAAGTATATGTTGTTCCGCAGATAATTCAAACCTCAGGCAGTGGCCGATTTATGTTATTTATGTTCGGAATATGTCATTGAATCAATTCATCGATTCAATAATTCTTTATTAACACCTAAACAACAAAAAAATGTTTTTTTTATTGATATAGGAATATTCTTAAATAATATGAAATGTATCAAAACATTTTACCATTGTTGGATTTTCATTTTTTTTTAAACTGTCTATACAGAACCCTTTAAAAGCCAGGTGAATGACTTTCTCTTAAATTAATTAATAATATAATTCATTTATAAGAAAACTAATAAAATGTAATGCAATAAATTTGCACGGAAAATGAGTTTAAAAATGAAAAATCACAAGTAGGTATCTAATTTAAAAAAAAAAGCAAAATAAGTTTCAGTTTTATATTCTCTGATGTATGAATCAAATTTTGTAACTAAAATACATTATCGTATTTAGGATCCACAAAAAAAAAAAAAATCAATTTGCATTCAAATAAACATCAAACTTCAAGTCTTATAGTTTACACTTTATAATAATATATTGCGGGAAACGAATAAATTTGGATGAGTTTTTCTGCATCGAGTTCTTCAAATTCTTTGAAATTTTAACTATGTTTTTTATTTCCATGTCGCCTCAATAACGCCCTTTTGTAATATATATAGACGGTTGTATGATTATTTTAAGCAAATTGTTCCACGCCCATGAACCGACTGTACCGCTGTGGAGTCGGATCGTTTTTCTCTTCTTTTGTTTTTATTTTCCTTTAATAAATCATTCACACCGGGTCGACAACGGTTTATCTCCAAGTCAAATTCTTCCGGTATATAATATATTATATTATATATACACAATAGGAATTCCACAAAAATTAAATATTATAATAAACTCAGACGGCAAAAGTAAATAAAATATAAAATAAAACATTTACATGTAATAGATGCCCTAAATTTACTTTGATTACCTTTTTTTTGGAAGCTTGTGATGGTTTTAAAATTTATTTCAGTTATTACAATTTTTTTTTATAATTTTTTGACACTAATAGTTTTTTTATAATCACTAATACTGTAGCTGAGGTGGGACCACGGAGTCTGGACTCTCCTGAAATTTATCAACACAAATATATATTTCAAAAAAAATTCAAGATATAAATTTAATATGGATTAAGTATAAATATAAATAATATGATTCAATATAATAATAAAATAAACATAATATTTGAATTTATGTTTTACGTTCTTTAGTAACACATAATTTGATTTAGAATTCAACGAATTAAAAATTGTAATTATTTTATTGTTTTTATATTTTTAGATTCTGAACGAATTACAATGAATGTAAAAATAATACAAAAATACGTTTTACAATGAATGTCTTTTTTCTTGTATTTCATTTGTCATGTCTATACTCAAAAATTCTGGTAGAAAGAGTGCTCCAATCCTTGCATGCTTATCCGTTTTCTATTAGAAAATTCAGTATTGTTAGTTATTTTTAGATTTTCCAAATCATTTGTTGCTAATGTACCTATAAGGAAAAGCATCTGCAAAATTACAAAAACACGGTAAAAACACAATTTCATAAAAATCGAATATTGTTATTTCTTTGCAATTTCGTAAAAGATCAAGACTTGAAATTTTCACTCAAAATGTAATATATTTTCTCAATTTCGGACTATTTATAGCAATTATATATAATGAGATATTTTAGTCACAATAGGTTTAATTTTAGGCTTAAATAACCAAAAATTCAATACATCATCTACAGTCATATCTACATTACTTTATATATATTCAAAAAATCTTGAAAAACGTTGGTCACAATAATTGCTTTTAATAAAATCAGCTACTTATATTTAAAAATCTGTATAATTCTTGAAGTACCTAATCTTTTTTATAAAACATATTTTATATACCATGTTTAGGTATTCCAAAAATTTGATTTTACATTGACTATAAAACCAAAGAGTAAAATCTTATTTGAGGCATCTATTTTAATTTTTTATTGTTTGTGGAAAGTTTCAATAATTGCCCGTGGCTGGTATTGAAAATAGATGCCTGAAGTATATACTTATTTATTTATTTTAAGCCAGAAAGCAATTGACAGATATGGTTCAATAAAATCACCGAGCGAAAAATAATATTGTTGCATTGTCGGTTTATTCGACTAAATCGTGTAAAGATCGTTCAAAGGTTCAATAAATTTACCGTGCGAAAATTTCTTCTTCGTGGTAACTATTCCTATCTATTCAAAATTCATGCAATTTTTTTTATTAAGGTGGTTGGACGACATCAAATTTTTTGTTAAAAACAAAACATAATAATAGGTAGGTACGATCGATTTGTATGATTATTTTTCACATTAATAATATATATATATATATGTTTCAGTTATATAATTTTTGTTAGTAATAACTGTTAAATTTATTTTGCTAAACAAAAAAATTTGGAAGAGGAACTTGTTTTCAAAGTTATGACAATTTAAAATTTGTCGATTTTATAATATTGTCTTATATAATACGTTTTGCAATAAAATTGTCAGTGTAACGTGTATCACGTATGTGATCTAAATCCGATTCCCATTCGAGCGTGCACAACATTTTTGCATTTTTTAATAAAGAATTTTGACTAAAAATTTGTTCATGGTTACTGTAAAATTAGAGTCAAAAATGCTTCAATTGTAAAATAGGTACACCTAACTATAATCATTTACAGAGCCGTAGCAAGGGGGGGGGGCGAAAGGTGCCTGCGCCCCGGGCGCAAAATTTTAAAGGGCGCAAAATTCAAGAAGTTAAAATATTAATATACAGTTGTAGTCTCGCTAATCCGGACATCCGGTCAATCGATTATTTATATTATGTATAATAATATATCATATATGTATGTATATATTATATACACATAGATTTATAAAAATTATTTATGTTAACATGGATTGTTACCTATACGTATATTATAGATAATTGATAATATCTAACAACTAATATTCTCGTACAGTATGTAGGAAACATATTTTGTATTTATAGCACTGTACTACAACTATACGAAACGTACCGACACTTTGCCCGTTTTTCGGGAAGTACCTGCACATAGTTGATTATTCTTTTGTCATTTCGATTTTGTATTGTTTCTCGTTTCAGTTTATCAGCTATTATTACAACAAAAATTATTTAAAATACCATACCTACTTAAACCTACTAGTACTCTCGAGTACCTACTCGTTTTACAGCTATTTTAAACGTCATTCCGTTTAATCCGGATTTCGATAATCTGAACTCGCACTGCACATAGCTTGAATTTAGTTGGAAATGTTTCCGCTAGAATATCTTCGCGAATGATAACATTCTTTGATACAGTTCAGAAGATCTTTAACTTTTTTTCATCCTCTACTAGTAGATGGAAAATTTTAATGAAAACTATAAATATATCTTTTAAATGTACTAGTTTCACTCGGTGGTCTGCAAAACAAGATTCGGTATCAGCACTTAAACGTTAATATGGAAAATGTATATCTTGTTCTAAAAAATATGTCAGAAAACCAATCTTTACCCAAAGAGAGTATTACAGGAGTAATAGATCTTTTGAAACACATTGATTTTAATTTTTTTTTGCTTACTACATGTATGGGATGAAGTAGGTACTAAAAACAATTAATCGCGTTAACATAGCATTACAAAATAAAAATTAACCATCGATAGTGCAACAAAAATGATCAAAGGTTTAATTGTATCCATTCAATTAATGCGAAATGAAGGAATTGAGAAGTGTATTGAATATAGACAAGTATTGGCTAATATTCTATGTATAAGAGCAAATTTTCCTAGTAAGCGAAAGAGGAAAGTGAAAAGATTAGACTCTGAATTAGCTGATGATGATATGCAACTATTATCTCAAGATAATATATT
>JAIPRL010005589.1:0-31303 GCA_025469235.1 Pemphigus obesinymphae
AATATTATTTTTTAAATATCTACATAATTTATTATATTCTAGTTCCGACAATGTTAGTTACTAATTGAAAATTATAATTGAATATTATTTATGAAAAAACTAAATTTTATTGATTTAATAAAAGAGAAATATATAATATTATGAATTACATACTAATTACTTTTTAGAATATGCAATATATATGTAATTATGACATTTGAATTATATTTTAGATTCTGAGCGTAGTGAGGAAGCTTATGGTTTTACAATGATGTTTGTTTATTTATTTATTTATCTATTTTTTTTTTTTTCTGTAAACCTTTTTTCTACCAGAAGAAGTGCTCCGATCTTTACACTCATACCCGGTTTCCGGTAGCAAATTGCATCTAGTTGGTACTTTTGAGAGGTTATTTTTCAATTTTCATAACAGTTTTTTAATGCGTAAGCAAAAACTACCAAAAAATCTTAAAAATCCGATGTCACAATTTTCTTTTATAGTCATATAAATTTTTTCTGCAAAATTATCAATTTTGAGGTATTTAAACCCAAATAGTTGGTAAAATGAGATTTTAAGACCTGGGCAAAAATTGTGATTTTCAATGATGGATAACACGACTAAAAAATAAAATAAAAATAATAGCCTCGATCGATCCCTAGAAAAATAAATGATATGAGTTATGTATACTACACCGAAGCTACGCTCAGAATCGTTTTATTGAATGCAATGATTTACATTGCTTTCAAATTCAATACATCCACCAAAAGTACCCTGCCCAGTAGCGAAGTGCATCCACCAATACTGACACCCGACGAGCGAAGTGCTTCCACAACCTACTGACCGGCTTTTTATTTTATTTTTTTTTATATATACTGGAATAGAAATATTTCTATTTGCCGTATATACTGTATTTCTTAATGGATGTGTTAATTCCACTTTTGACTTAGAACATGGTCGTAAAAAATCTAAAACGGTTTCGGAAAACTTTGGATTTACAAAAAAAAAAAAAAAAAAAAAAAAAATTTAACTCCTTTACATCGGATCCCGGTGAAACTTAATAATTTCAAAAAAAAATAGTGTAGAAAAAAATACACCAGACTTTTTCCCTAGTATCGCACGTTTTTCGACATTAACCTTTTAACACTTATGTGTACACATTATCTCCATCAGTCATATATGTCGAAAGCACACTTGCTGCGTCCTTACCATCTCACTACAGTATGTCCCGGTTATATTCTTTCGAATGTTAAAAACTAGCCGAGCTCATGAATATTTTAACGCGGCCTTTGATCTTCGCAGTCGTCCGTTCGCCATGCGCGCATATACGCGTGTTAAAGTAATTTACGAACGGTTGGGTCATTAAAAGGTCATACCAGGATAACCGGGTATGTGTGTATGTACGTCGCATAACCGAAGTCCTTTTAACGGTGGGAGGTGGGATGGAGGAAAAAACGGAAAATTTCCGATAAAAATGAATGCGGTCTATATAAGTATGAAACTTCCCGAATTTCCGACACTCGTTACACGTATTGTACTACGACTATATACGAAATTTGACCCAAAAGTTTTACACGTATTAACGCGTAATTAGTTTTGATTCTGGATTTACCAAAAATTTTACGAGCAATAATAATCATTTTCTGAATGAAATTCATGCCCGGTTTCACTAATGACCTATAGAAATGGTTTAACACGGTATATCATGTTATTGGTTTGACAAAAACGGTCAGAAAAAATATATCTCTGTCGAGTCCGCAAATAATAAAAGACTGTTTTCGAAATGTTCTATATTATTATATATATATATATATATAAAAAAAAAAAAATGGAATATTGGAAAAAAATATAATGATTTATTATTATTATTTTTCCATGATAATATACTAGTATAGCTTAAAAACTACTCAGTGGTCAACAGCTAATATCAGACATAAGAATAACCAATGCGAATATGTTATCAAGCCAACAATAAAGCTATTGGACTCCTTGAATTGTTTGTTGAACTAATATCAGCGAATATGTCATTAAACCGATAGCCGTATATTATCCATGAAACGATAAAAGATATAAGTAATTTGTGCAATCGGAAAAATATTTTTGAATTGAATACCTAATTATAATAATAATAATAATAATATTAAATAATTAAATAAGAATAACAATATTATTATTGTTATTTTCTTTACGTGTAAGAAAAGAAGACTGATTGAAAATCGAAAAGTAACCTGTTTAATACACAACTAATTTTTTATCAAAAAAGCTCTATATTTTACTGCTGTTATTCGTTCTCTTCTACACAAACAATTATCACCGCAGACATATAAAAAAATACCCAAACATATTAATAAAAAATACATTCTAACACGTGAAAATTATTATAATCTACTACATGAAGTCTGAATATTTAATTTAAACGTCAAGTTGACTTATAAATAAATGTATTAACGCGTCATACTATTCATAAATGTATAAAAATTTTAAATAATATTTTCGTTAAGTCATAAAAAAAAAATGTAATATATTATGTCTAAATTTCAAATAAAACTGTCAAATTTATACTCGGTGTTATGGTTATGTACATTTCTGGCGTATACAATTATAATGCACTTACACATATTTAAATATACAAACACACATATGATTAAACATATGGTATATACACTACATAATAAATTATTATACATATTATGTGATTTATAAATATTTTATTTGGTATTTTAATTTGATTTAAATAAAACCATAAATCAAACCACAGTCATTTAAGTAATGCGTTTTTTTTATGTGAAAACACGATCTAAATACTGCAACTTTAAAACTAGATTTCCAACCATTACTTACGAAAATGTTCAACACTAACGCCACGTATGCACTGTACATGGGCAGATATTTACCCAAAAACTGCACTATACTTCTACCCAAAAAATTGTATAATGTATACAAAAAAAACATTGTAAATCTGATACCTATAATTCTTGTTACATTCAGAATCTTAAAAGAAATGTTTAATTATTTTATTATGCAGTAAAATTTACGAGCGAAGTGATCAAATGTTGTTACTTTATGTATCCATAGTGACGTGGGTCCTTTAAAATATTTTTCCAATAAGAAAAAAAGTTCCTCAATATGTTCATTATTGTCAATATGATTATGTATTCCTCAACAGCAGTTCTTTTCACATAAGAGTTGGTGACAAAACCTCAAGCTCCAGGAAAATAAATTCCACCGATCTTTACGGCTCCTACTCGTCACCTCATCGCTTCTCAGTTTATATCCACGAACCCAAAAACTAAGACTGCCTCCCATGTATACTATACCTTTATCTACCCAAAAATCTCTACGAATAACTGCTCCACCAAAAGACAAAAAAACACCTCAACGCCAGTGATTTTCATACAAGAGCAGATTATTAAATAGTCCTATGCTTAGTACTTCGGGTACCTCAGATACCTCTGTCTGAATTTCGTCAGATAAACCAACCATGTAGCTGACAAAGTCAATGGAGTCAAATCTCTCCTGGTACCCGATAATCAACGCCAAAAGCCTATTTTCGATCAATACGAAACATAAGATATATACAAGATAATACATAATATCAATTCTGATTCCTGACCTACGCAACATTCCGGACAATGGCTGATTCTGATCAATTCGTGAGCAACCTGGCCTTAATTTTTTCGACGAAAATACCTTCAATCAATGGGATCATCTAACGCGACAGTACAAATATCGTAGAAAAACTCCACCACAAATATCTAGCTGATATAATCAACCGATAATCAACAAAATAACAACACAAATCACAAATACGGAATATCAACGCTACAACACGATTAACACTGTGTTGCCAGGTTTTTAGTGAAACACACTCAAAACAGAAACCTTACCATAAAAAAAAAAAAAAATGCTTCCTAACAATAAACCAATTAATGTTTATTTATTTAATTACCTAATAACAACAATTTTTTTTGAACACCACGCCATCTCTCTGATTTGAACAGCAATATACCAAAAGACGCATAGTCGAAGTAAATACAGATACATGATAATCATACAATTTTTTTAAACATTATTAATTTTTAACTATATTCATTGATTCTGAATAATATTTATTAAAATTCTATGCTAAATATATATATTTTGCTCTGATATTTTACACATTTTAGTTCGTTACCATTATTAGCGGTGCTGTAATCGCACTTTTAATATCATGTACCTTGGAGTACCCAATGGTAGTGAAAGGGTTAATGTACGAATAATGCACGACCTCAAGACATCACATCATATTCCATGGAACGTTGGATATATAACCAAAGGACCAATCCACACCAGCAAATCAAAGACGTGATTGCTGACGAAGAAAGGAAAACTAGATGAGAACCGCTGATAAATACTGTGCTACAATGAATACCGGTGTGGATAGTTCCACTCACTACCAGAACCATATGTTTCCGACTATTCCAGATTACGACCGATTGATATAGCTGCGATTCGACTATGACGGATCGGCTCGACTCACACTCACGGATTAGAAACCTAAGCAGACATCCATTGCCGAGAAACCATGTATCAGTACTGTGGAAGCCCAACGAACTTATGGACTTTCAGCCGAGCTGAGATACTGGGCTAGTCAAAACAGTATTTTTAAAAGCTAACTACTACATTTAAGTTTTCACTACTTCTTCGACTTCCGAACGGATAAGCTGGCCAGCTACTTGGTCAATCGAGCGGTCGGAGACCGTGTTCATCCACTCACTGTACTACGGGAAGTCGTCCTCAAGGTGTTTTACTACCGGCAAGTTTGTTCGTTGAGTGAGAGGTCAAAGCTAAATCCAATGGAGCCTTCAGTCGTTCCCGTATAAATTACAAGAATATATACGAATATTATGTTAATATTATGTGGGCCCCACAGACAGACGACCATGCCGGAGGATACCAGTTGCGATTGACAGCTTTGTGCTGGGATACTCCGCTGACTCATTATTATATTGTATTGCCTTATAACACTTCCATGGGAATAAACGACATAACTATTTATACTGCAAATCGACGGTTCAATTATTCACGAAACGGTCGCTTATTAAAAGCGCATTGTTTCGACTTTATAATCTAATACGAGGTTCGACCTGTTTTACTCTGATAGCTATATTCAAAAAGAGCCCACCACTATTATCCTACCAAACGAGCAACGTTATTTAATCCCTGCTAACGGGCTTTTCATAATCTAATAATTACTTATAATTTTTTTTTTTTTTTTTTGCAATATTAATTACTTCCCTAGCTTACGATTTTATTACATTATATATACTCGTATATTTTAATTCATAAAACTATTATATTCTCTAATCGATAACGATGACACTAAAATAATCGTATATAATCCGCAATAATTATTATTGACTAATTTTACCTCTTGTTGTTCCAAAGCAATATTTGTATATTACAATCATGAATAACTTCAAACGAAAACAAACTAAACAATTAATTTGTTTGATATTCTTGAGAATTTTGACTAAAGATAGTTTGAAATTCGTGCGACTAGGTGCAGTCTTTGGAAACATATTGAAATATTATGAGTTGATGAATTTCATTATATTGTTTTGTAACTTAGTTTTGCAATATAACGCAGGATTCTTCACTCAGAATCGTCTTTATTAACGGTTCCCCGCCAAATATAATTATTATATACATTTATTCCGCGGCCCACCCGCTGCAATATAATGTGTTTGCATGTAGAGTGTACACTAAAATCAGTGGCACGTCGATCAATACCATTCACTTATAACAAATGTATATATATATAGCCTTAGAACATTATTCTTAATGGCAATGGAATTTCACAATCCCTAAAAAAAATCGCATAATGAAATTATATTTCCATCGTCGTATTATCTCTGTTTACGTTCATAAAACTTGCAAACTTTATACAAATTTTATTTTTTCTTAATGTAAAAAATGTCCATTCTTAAACTTATAAAATATATTATTTGAACTGAATAATATATTAATAAATTTCCACGACGTACAAAATATTACGTTTTAAATTTATATATTTAATTTTTGACTTTAGTTTGATTTATACATTGCATATGTACATCGAATTTATTTTTATTATTCAACGTTGATTGAATAATAAAAAATGTAATATTAACCAATCTCGAATACAAAACAAATTTTATGAATTCGTTTTCATTACTTCATTTTCTTTCAATCTCAAATTTTATATTTTATATATTTTTTGTTTTTTTTTTTTTTTTTGTTTTTACATAATGATATGTAGTTTTTCTATCAGATAATTTGGTAGTTGTATTTGTCATAGATGTCGAGAACTATATTCTACGCCCCTAATTTTTGAAACTTTAAACCTGATCATGTAAGAGTTTGAGAAATAAGAGTATGTAAAACTGTTGATTTATTTTATATGTAGTTTTTCTATATGAAACCATCGTAGTATAATAAATTTGTTAAAGTTAACGATAAAAAGTTAATGAAACGAAGGTCCTGAATGTTTCCGTGTATTTACATTATCCGAAATGTATAATCTAGTAGAATATTTTTTTAATTGGTAAATATATTCAAAGGTAGACAACGACTACATAGTTAAAAGTAAAGTTATGGTTAACTATTCAACTACGTAGTTATTTTTTATACACTATAAACTCAAAAATTTATTAGGAATTCTAACTGTTCGTTCAAAGATAAGTTTAAAATTATTAAACGTATTAGTGTTACAATAACACATGCGTTATTATACGTAAAAAACTGGTTTGCGCAAAAAACTTGTTCACGGGCTGTAGTTTTAATTAAGAAACCAAAGTTTGACACAATATTTTAAATAACATTATCTGTGTTCTACCGTCGACTTCTCTAAAAAACATGAAATCTTGAAAAAGTTATTAATTTTATACAAAACTGATTTTTTAGACAATTTTACAGATGGTATATTTACATCAGTTATACTTGTGATATTGAAAAAAAGACAACGGCAGAACACAGATAATTTTCTTAGTCTACAATATTCTGTCGAAATTTTGTTTTTTAATTACAACTACAATCCGAGAACAATTTTTTCTCGATAAACAGTTTTGTTCACGAATATTTATTTATATATATATATATAACACGATAATTGTTGATTAATCGTGATTAATCAACAATAAAAATTGGTAGTGACACAAATATTTTTTAATTACATTTAAAATGTGTTTAAATTATAGAATTTTCATTTTTCTTAAAATTTCATAAAAATCACCTATACGTAACTTTTTAAAAATCACATGTGTTGCGTCTCTTAAGGTATTATCGTCTAAAATTAACTTTAACTTAAATAATTCGAATAAAAATATAAAATCGTACAAAATAAAACAAACAAACTATATGGATAAAAATTATTTGACTTTCTGATTAACTCGTGAGTTTTAAATTGACTTTTAAACTGAACTCTTAGCATTGCCCAATTAATTATTTTATTAAATTTACCCGTCTTTGGTTTCACAAATCATATTTATAATCATTTCCTACCTGTCATTATGTTTTATTAAAACTAAAAATAATAATGAATACTTTTTTGCGATAATGAATTGGTATAATTGTATCCGAATTATCTATACAATTATTATATTATAAATAATAATAGATTGCATATGTTATTCCAGTGTGACATAACTATATATATATATATATTCATGGTAATATTATATTATAATATTTAATGGGATGAAAAATACGTCAAACGTGTAGCTAAAGGGAAGAAATTAATATTTTTGGTCGGTGTTTTTTAAATTTACCCGTTGCATAACACCCTACAGGAAATACAATAGATTTACATAAGATAAAGAAAAATTTAATTTCACCCATGATTGACGTGTAAAATGAGATTTGTATTTGAAAACGCATTCGCACGAGTTATTGTTATTTTTTCAACATACACGAGTGTGTACGTCTCTGGAGGCAAATTACCTTTCATGTAATTTTTCTCTACCATGTTTTTAATAAAAAAATATAAAACGGTCAATAGAAAATACAATTTCAAACGTCCTAAATCCTATGTTTCTCATTTAGTTTTAGTAAAAATAAAAATAAAGTAATTTATTACCAGTTTCACAATAATGCTTATTTATTTTTTAATCAAAATCGTTTCTAGCACAAATATTTTTTACAAAAATGCAAGATAAATATAATGTCAACGCTATAATGTACTGTAATTTTTTACCGTTAGAAAAAACTTTTTCTTCTTTTTACTTCATACTATGTTTCTGGTTATGGAAATTTATTTTTTCAAATTTTTTGAAAAATTGTATTTTATTTTTTTTCAATACGACTTATAAATGTGTACATATTATGTACACACGAACAAAAAACATTTTAAACATTTATTATTATAACATTAATTATTTTATAAACATTTTTAAATACATATTTTTAGCAAAAACCTAACTAAATATATAATATATATTACATATTATGTAATGTAAACGAGATTTCGTTACGAGTTATTTTAATGTGAAAAAATGCATGAGTACATAATGTATACTCCTTGCATAGTATGTACTAAAATTTAAAATACTTTTGTCAATTATCAATACTCAAAAGTTGACTGAATTAATATTCTTATAATATCTTAAAACTGCCATTATCAAATGGTATGTATAGTATTTCTGTCTTAGTCCATTATTAAGTTCACCCGTTATCATAAAATATAAATATTAAATATACCGTCCTATAAATATCAAAAAAAGTAAAAATAATATATAGACCGTTAAACGTAACTCTATCCACTGTAACTTGTTATAGTAATAGGTCATATTATATTAAACGGCGTAGGCTTAGAATAAAAGAGTTCTGACTGCCAATTTAAAAAAAAAAACCTAATCTTTTTTATTGATGCTTTTTTGTCCAATTTTTGCAAATATTTTAATGGGACGAAACAAAAAAAAGTTCTAACTCTTAATAAGTACTCTAATTGTTTAGTTGTAGACAATAATAGATAACAATATTTTTCAACAAAAGCAGTCTGTAATGAATACAAAGTGCCACTAGTACAATAGGCTATCAATATTAAACATACTTGTAAAGTTATTTTATTTCTAATGACAATAGCTAAAATAGTTTTATTTTTTCTCTATTAACTAAGTTTATATATATATAAAATTAATACAAAAAGTAAAATTGTTGACTTAATATTAAATAGCTCCTATTTTTAACTGAGAAAAATTTACAAAAAAAAAAAAAAAAAACAAACAAAAAATCATTCCCATGAAAGTTGACAAATATGATATGAATATATTATTATTATATTATTATAATATGTTTTATTCTAAACCCAGTACCTACACCTTATTTTATACTTCTAAAATTAATAAAAAAAAAAAATAATAAAACAATTATTTTATCTGTATGAAATTCGTATTTTTTCTATTTAAAAAATATGTATAATATATTGTTTTATACGAATATTTATTTCTATAACAAAATCAATATTTTAATTTTTTTTGTTTCAAACATAAAAATCTCCCACAAATATATATAATTACGTAACTATTATCACTACCACTCGAGCTTTTACATTATTAAAAACTAACTATATAAAACATAAATCTACGATATATTATTCACCGTTATATTTTAGGTTGTATTATGAACGGATTTTAAATTTATATAAGGTAAACAAAACACAAAGCCTAATAATTGTTACACCCCTTTGTTATTTTAAACGGAATAATTTTACTATTCAACAACAAAACACGGTTTTCTTGACGTTAAAAACACGCTATCCAAGAACGAGCTATAATAATAATATTATGATATGTGCATTATTGCATAAGAACGAAATGTCGTGATTATTTTCTAGTCAAATGTTTACTCTCGAGATTGTGACATATCTCCCGAACTACATACAAATGTATATACTAATACAATGAGTTTCATTAATTGAGAAAAATCTCAACATAAATTGCATTGAAACGTTTCGTATTTCGCTAAAAATTACCCGCTTACATTCGGCGTGTCGATAATTCCCACAGTCTATGCCATATCATCCGAGATTCGAGGAGGCAAATAAAATAAAACAAACACATCATTTATCGCGTGAAACTTTTCGAAAAATACGAATCGTATTTTTTTACACTGGTAACATTGCAATTTTCAAACGCACTGCGGAATATTCAATTCTTTTTTCATAACCGGAAAACTTAAAAATGAATTTCATTGTTTTATCCGAAAATGTAAAGATTGCAGCCTTTGCGTAAGCAGCACAATCGGAACATTTACAAAATTAAATCGCTATTATAAATTGATTAAAATGTATATAAAATTAACAAACACTAAAACGTATGGCACTGTAGCCATGAAGCTATGCAATAGGTTGTTTTCAATATTAATTTGTATGAAATAAAATTTTGTAATAAAATACTCGTATTTTGTAATAATTTACCTTTTACGGGAAATACGTAGACTGCTAATAACGCAATCGGTATTATTGTTGCAATTTTGGCGCAGACATAATATAATGTCATTGTATAAATGAAAAATACCATCACGATAAAAAAACGTTATAGCCGGCGTATTAGATAGGCAAAAATGGTACGTTCGTGCGTAAAAGATTAAAAATAAAAAGCGCTTCGATAAATAATTGCGAATAGTGTTGAACATTTTTATCAGTGAAAAATAACTATTACTATCATAGTACGAGGATTTGAAATATATATTGAGTACGTAGACAATATATATATATATATATATAAATTAACTCCCCGAAAATTAAATGTAGAAGAAACTTTTGTCTGCCAATTATTGGTCACGCGTACTAACTTTGTAACAATTTGTTGTACGGCGATAAAAACTAATATCGAGTTTGAACGTGATATAGGCCATAATGCGTCAACTAATAATAATCGTCCACGGATGTTGAGTGATATAAAAGTCAAGTTTATCATATAATTAGACAATGAACGAAATTAAATCAACAAAAGAATTGAAACTAAATATCGAAACTATTATAGCATAATGATAATAAGAGTGATTCCGGTTGTTTAACCCATAAATACATATTGATAATGTAATGCCGAACGCAAATAAGTGATATAGAGTTTTCGTTTTATGGTATACGGTACGGTTTTATTAGAAGTCTACGGTTTGACCAGATTTTAATTAATTTTTCAAAATTAATTTAGAAATTATTTCATTGTTTTTAATAACGAAATTCTCATGTCTAAAATAATAATTTGCATATTCTATAAAATAAATATATGTAGTTTTCAATTTATTTATAATTAATTATAACATTTCAGCGAAGGTTTGGTGTAATTTGAACGACATTGAGAGTTGCGTATTTTCAAACTCCACAAATGTATTTCATAATGTTTTCAATTGTATTAATTATAATATTTCAGTGAAAATATAGTACAATTCAGATAACATAGGGTGAAGAAAATGTGAAAACGCCCCCACCTCCTAGCAAAAGATTTCACGACTAAAATAGCGAAAGTATTGAAAATTGGATGGGTTCAAATTTAAAAAACAAATGTTTAATAAACATTTTTAATAATATTTACGAACAAATACAAACTTTTATAGTTTTAATTTAAAAATACTATAATTCAATCTTATTATTTTGTTGTCTACATCTTATAATTAATTTCCCTTAGAAAATAATAATAATTACCATGTGCATTAAATAACGAAAATTTTAATATTTAAAAAATAGGTTTTTATGTATAATTTTGTCATTCATGTTGGTGCAAAATACTATAAGAGACACAGTATGATATGATAATATACTACTATAATGCATTATCTGTTAATGGTCCATCGTACTTTCAGTCCCCGGAAAAAACAGTCCGAGAAAGATAAACCATTGCATTTGAAAAAACTATGATGCGTAAAATTCAGTATGAGTTTATAGAGTTTAAGCTTAAATATTCATTAAAATCATATTATTGTTCTCTTGTTAGGCGTATTTTAGAATATGGAATTGTGGTTTAAGATCCAAATACCACTGCTGATTCTTCTCAGATAGACCGGGTTGAGTATAATTTTTTAAGTTTACTGCATATATTCTAAAAATATACTGCATTTCTCATGACTATTCACCAATACATCAACATCTGAGACTAGATACTTATGTACATAGAAGAAAGCGCTTCAATCTTGAATTTTTGAGGAAGCTATTGTCTCCCGAAATGTTATCAATTGTAAATTTCAAGATTACTCAATGTTTTACTGGCACTCTTCTTCCTTATAACTAACTGCAATAAATATGTCTGTAAATATTCCTATATGTACAACAGATTATTACTATAGTCGAAATTATCAATATTGATTCGTGTATACTGTAGATGCCGAAACTATAAGTATATCCAATGTAGTCAACATTATCATTAATTATTTCGATGTTTTGACTTAATAATATAGACACAACATTGCTGACAAAAGGTTAAACTGAATAATTACGAAAACTCCCTTACAAATTGCCATATATTCGAATTTAATATACACTGTGCTTGCATGGATAATAATTGTATACACATTTTATAGCATTGAAAACATCGCGTTTTCCATTTTTATCCGGGAAAAAAAATAGCGAATAAATGCGCCGAAATCACTGCAAGTCCCGCAATAAAGACATAATGTTATTAGTTCATATCACAGATCAAAATTTGATAAAAAAAAAAAAATAAAAAATATTGCCGTTGGTTGAATTGTTATAGTTAACCAGGTATATCGGGACGACCGAGTACACGGTTCAGCAATGCGGTGTTCGAATTCGAGGGGGAAAATTCCCAAGAATATTCTGATTATTAAAAATAAAACAACCGCATTGCTACCCGATTCTATACATGTATAATACTTCGTCCTGAAAGTTTTCATCTGCAGCCAATTATACAGTTGTGCTATATACGTTTAATACAGTAAGGTAATTAAAAAATCTAAACCCCGTGAAAAAAGGTAGAGTTAAATACAATAATTCTTTGGATAAAACTACCCCGAGTATTTACTATACAAAAATATAAAAAGAGAATAATTATAAAAAATAAAATATTTTCAAAAATTAATATCCAGGAAATGCATTTTTACATACTACAGTTAGTATATAATATAAATAGCTTATCAACTATTTCTGCGCTAAAACTTTGACCTTTTTTGTAGATAAAAAAAAATGCTTTTCTATGGTCTAATAAATACAAATAATGTTTATCTAGGTATTCGACGAATGTGACTATTGAAATATCACTACAAAAATGACTGTCAAATATATACATAAATTAATACTTCATTTAATTGCACTTCACAATAGTCTAGTTTTAATGGATGCCGGGGAATTTGTTCTGTTTTTTTATTTTATAACATTTATTTTAAAATTTATTTTTAAATATTTATGTTATATTGCAATAATAATCACTAGTGTCTGCGGCTATTTATTGCAATTACAAATCTAAATAAATATATTTCATCTTATATAATTTGAAATATTAATTAAAAATAAAATGAATAGAAAAATTTAACCAATTTGGTACATCGTCGATCAATCAGACCACGAATTGGACCGAAGTAAGATCGTTGATAGCAAAAAATTATGTTATCCTTTATAACCACCGTCAGCAGTGTACGTTAGATTAATCTAATCTTATTTACTCAACTATCCGTATTCTGGAAAACCATTTATCTCCAAAACGAAAATTATAAAGATCTTTACAGACTAAATGCATTACGATTTCACTAAGAAAAATTATTAAGATAAATAGATAGATAAATAGATAGTTTGATAGATAGATGGATGGAGAGATAGATCATTGAAATTTGCATAATTTGTCTACTATATATCATATACGTATACATGTATAAGTAAATTAATAATAATTTAACTAAATAAAAATTATCTTTCTATAATGTTTCGAAATATATATATATGTTGTAAGATATTTGCATTTAAAAAATATATAAAATATTTAAATATCACGAAAATATTGTCAAAATTCGTTCAGAACATATTATATTATAATATATTTTCAAAAAATGATATGATGTATTTAAAATATAGAATTATAATAATAAAAACATCTATGACCCGACCATATCGCCCGTTAAGTTATAATTCGCATATTAACACGAAACTTTTAAAAAATGTTTTCATTATATCAGATTTGCACAACTATTTAACGAGTAAATATTTTCAAAAAATTTGATAACAATGATGTAAATTTATTTGATAAACAATTTACTGAAAACGTTTAAGTTACATTTGGATATTAAAATATTATCAACATGTTTTCATAATATTTACAAGAAATATTTCTTATTTAAATCTGCTTGAAATATTATGAAAGATATATTACGATATTCAAACATATTCAATTTTAAAGAAATTTTTAAAAGAATGATAATTCAACAATTTAAAAATATTTAAATATGTTTTCAGAGTAATTTAAAAATAGACTTATATTAATACCATTTTTATTGTTATGTAATCACAATACATGTTTAAAAACATATTTACGTATTTTTCATTTTTACTAACTTGAGAATATCGTAAAAAGATGAAAAAAAAATGAATCGTCTAGAATACAATTGTTTAGCTTTTTTTGATTTGTAAACATGCACTCGTTTTATTGAGTTGTTAAAATATTTATTGAATTTTTTTTTTTAATAACAATAAATCTTAACAAAAATTATATAAATATATATAAAAAAGGCTACGTAGAGCATTACATAATATTGTGAACTATAATTTGTTTTTTATTTTGTATTCTTAACATGTTGATAAAAATTATAAATACTAACGCAAGTTTGTATTAAAAATAAATAGATACGACGCCCTCCTAACTGTAAGAACCAACTACGACATAACTCAATCGTTGTCTTTATTACAATATATTTTAAATATAAATACGTATTTTGTGAATGACAAGTGAACGACACTCGTTTCTGTCAAATAGAATGTAAATGTTAACGAAATTCATAATTTTAAGGAATTTGTATGATTCAGGCCGTTTAAATGAAATTAATATATTATGTATTTCGCTATAAACCCTATTACAAATTTAAATATAATTATAAAAATATAATACTCAAAATTCCAATACCTTGGGCCCTGCTAAATATGAAATCGATAGTTTTTACGAATCGGTAATTCTTTGGTAAATATACAATTAAATGTACCTGAACAAGATCGTGTTATTTTTACATACCTTTGAACGTGAACGTGGACGAATTCAATTTTTCAATGACCCATCCAAACACTGGTTTTTCTAATAGACATTTTTTCCACGGACATTTTCACCTAAATTGACGCTTTATATCAGGGTATAATGTAAGACGCTGTTGAGCCTTGTTTGCGCTGCTGATAATGCATTTTTACATTGTTGATAATGTACTTCAAAACGAAAAGAAAAGAATTTTAAAATATTACAATTTTAAAATAAAAAAATATTTATGGGAATAATCGAGGATTTCGATAATCGAGATAACGCACTAACCCACAAATATGGTTCAAAGGGATGTTTGAAGAAGCTGATAAGAAAACTACTGCAAAATAAAAAGAAAAAAATGAAAAATATTAAAAACGTTTAGTTAAAATTAAGTTTTTGTATAGTTTGAATATTTTAAACTTTAAAGTAAAATTTTTTTTTTTTATTATTATTCTGTTCAACATAATTTTGTATTCTTAGGTATAATTGAAACTTATTTTTCGTTATATTAAATATAAATGTTTGAAAATACATTTATATTGAAAATATCGGGTCAAAATATGTTCATTTTTGTAATTTGGTATATTCATATAAAGAATGATATTCAAATATTTAGAGGGGAAATTTAAATGTGAGATTTCATAGTAGAGTAGAAGAGAGATGGAAAATTTATGCGTTGTTGACGAAAATCGTTAGAATAGACCCTGCTTTAAATTACATACCATCTACTTTATTTTTTGCGCTGCTATATCTTTTTTTATACCTATATATTATATATTATATAAAATCCACCCTCTTGCTGTCTATCAGTACGTTTGGTTCGGTATGATGGTATAGTTAGGTATTGTAATGTATGGTTAGATTTGGTTAATTTTGGTTACGTGTAGTAAAGTACAGTAATATCTATTGACGTTTGGCTTCATCTGGTTACATGAAAATACAGAATTTTAAAATGATTAAATGAATAAATTATTTTGTGATATTCACTGGTCAACATTTAATATATATATATATATATATATATATATTTATAATATTGTTATGTATGGTTTTAAAACACGTCAATATATAGTAAAACTTAAATAAGTATAAAATTAAAATTTAATTGTGATTAATTTTACTTAGACAATTAATTAACTACAAAAAAAATTATACATTTTACAATGAAAACGTATAAACGGTAGTATATAGTATGATAAAAATTTATTACAAATTTCATACAAAAATTCATATGTTGTAGGTTGTTGACAACATAATAAATAATATAAAATTCCAAAATATTATGTGACTAAAATACTACGTTTGGCTATAAACAATGAAAGTAGTGTTGAAAGACGAAGTCATCATAATCAAACGTTCATTGATATGCGAACTGTAAGAGTTTTTCAGTCACAGTCTCAGAGAAATTAAAGCTAATCTTTAGATTTAAGTTGACAATTAATACGTCGAAGAAATGGAATTAATAAGCAAACAGTCTCATGTCTTTCTTTAGATAGATAGAGAAATTTTTAACAACGGTCGGGTGAATCGTTTGCTCAAACTGACACTCCGCATAGATCATAGATAGAAACTTTTTTACAACGGGTAGTTCAGTAATATAGCATATAAAGAACAACACGAATTACAGGTATAAAATGAAACTGTACCAAAGCGTTCTGCTCGCTTAGAACGCGGTGTATAGTTACATACGATTAAGTTTATTTTATCTTCCATATGACATTATCGGATTATAAAATTAAGGTACAATTACAATAAAGTTATTAATAAACTATAAGATAATTACAAACAAAGTAATACTATGACTATATAGGACTATAGGATTATAGCTAAAAGTTTATATAAGAGTAGACGGGTAGACTTAATAACTTTTGAAGTACTATAGCTTACAGTTTTAACTGCAGATCCTCCATCCATTTCACTGCATTCGCCTCTGCTTTATGCAGTTTCTCCAGACCTCCAACAAAATATATTTGTGGGCATTTGTCGACCATATGGCGTATCGTTTGAAGCATTCCGCATTCACAGAGGGGGATTCTCACTTTCCTCGTTCGTGCGTTAGATAATCACATTATCCATGTTCCATTTTCGCTCTATTTAGTGACGTCCATAGTGTCCTCGGAAGCTCAAAACCTGGGACCCTCAGTTCTGCGTTATCTATCAGTGAAACGTCTTGAACACCAGAGTTTTTCCATCGACTATTCCAGATTTCCACCATTGTATTTTTGTTGGTTCCAGGTCCTATATCGACTATTCCAGATTTCAATCTTTTGCCTGTGCACTGTAATGTCGTCGTGTAGAAAACTCAGGATGTTTTATAATTTTTTAAATTATAATTTCTGTGTTTTGCAATCTACGTAAGACTGGTATAGTTATATTAGCGAGTGTCTGTAACCATTGTACTTGAGTGGACCTAACTGTACCCGTGATGATTCGCATGGTACGTTAAGTTCCGTGTCAACTTGCCCAAACAGGGGGCGCAATATTCGGTCACACTGTACACTAGCGCTATTGCAGATATCCGTAAGCTACCCCAATTCGAGCCTGCAAGTTTGGAGACGATGTAGTTACGTACGGTAACGTATAGTTACGTATGGTTACGTATAGTTACGTATGGTTACGTATAGTTACGTATGGTTACGTATGGTTACGTATAGTTACGTATGGTTATGTATAGTTACGTATGGTTACGTATAGTTACGTATGGTTACGTACGATCATATACGAATATTTGTATGTTTATGTGTAAGACCTAACCGTGCTCGCATGTAAGAATACGATGTTTACATAATATGTCAGAGAAATAATGTGTACTCAGCTTTTTCTATACCGAGCGAAGCCGGTCAGGACAGCTGGTATATATATATATTTAAACAACGCTTCGAAGCTACTCGAAAAGTGTCCTTTTTTTTTTTTCTTTTTTGCCTTACTTTCCGCGGGGTCGTCATACTCGCCCAAGGCTACCCGCTCGTGTAGGTGATTCATCAGTGGCCGCTCTCGTGTTTTGCCTCTCGTGTTCGGTAAATAGACCAAAACTTTTTTTTCCCCACTTCCTCACCCGCCACCCCTCACGGCGGGTTCTTTAAGTCGTTCGTGCGTATGACGTCAAGATAAAATCACGAAAGCCCGGAGCCACGGCGGGCCGGTGTTTTGCGGAGAAGGAGCGAACCCCCTGCCCGCCCCATTGATGAGCGATAATAATCCGCCGCCGACACGCCAACGTTCTCGAAAACGCACAGCAACTATGCCCCATGCGTAATACGTAATATATATTGTGCGTTGTGTATATAACGGCGATTGTGACAAAGTTCGACCGATCGATATCATTAATAATATAATGGTGTGTTAGCCGCGTCGAGTTCGGCTCAGCGGCCATCAGATAAAGTCCCGAAACGTTCGTACGGGTCGTACAGGTCGTATTAACTCGAGTACGCAGCGGGCATCGTGTCTAAAATACTTACTTATGTATACGAAACTCGCGGATCTCTATACCCTATCGATATAGGCATATAATATCAAATATACAAGTATATATAGCAAATTACAATGAATTCGTCCTTCTGTCCGTATAAATAATAATACGGATCGGTTGGTAAGTTTAAAGTGCACGGTAATGCCTGCGTTTGTATAATGTACCCGATGTACGTATGCCGGCGTAACGTGATAAATCACTGACGCGACCGGTTTACATCCGACGAAGGGAATTCGTTGGAATAATAGAAAAAAAAAAAATACCAAACAAAAAACACTTGGTGTATTTTCATTTTTTTCCCCCGTCCTCTGACGTACAATCGTGTTTTTAACTTATACGGTTTACGAGTGGGTCCGGTATTCCAATCTGATTTTACCGTTATGCTATTCAAGTGATAAGAAAATGTAAACAATTACTATAATTGATTTTCAATGTTGAAATAACGTTTATTCGTCAAATATAGTTGTTTTGTGCTAATCGCGTATAGAATCGAATTTGTCGACAAATAACTTCAGATAGACAATGCAAATGTCCGTTGCTCATCAGTAAACGAAAAAGTGAATAACATCGACCGATCACGTTCGAGAAAATGTGTGTAACTTGTTTCATATACCTAGTCTACAAATATTATCGCCTACAAGTAATACTTATTATGTATAAATTACAAAATGTTTAGCCCCACCCGTGTACTAACCACATTGGGAACATCTGAATTAGTTCCAAATTATTTATGGACTAACAGATAATATTTTCAAAAGTATTTGGAATTCTTGAAAAAAAGTATTTTCAAATCATTTCTGAATACATTTTTTTAGTTATATTTACTTATTCGATTTTAATAACGAGTTTTTAATCATTATATTATATTAAATATAATATAAACAGTCATCTAAATTAACTAAAACATGAAAATGAATAATGAAGAAACTTCCATAATACAGTTTATTTACGAACAATAAAATACCTTTAAAAATCATTTAAAATGTTTTATATATTTTTTTTTTCTATAAACGTGTATATACTACTGAGGTATTCTGGATAAAGCATTCTAAATACTGCATTCGGAATACTACTTAAGTCTGAGATATAATTAAAAATGGTTTTTAATAGTGATTTTTAATCAACACTATTCACTAAAGTGAAAATAAACACTAAGTAATAATTGTTATTATTATTAATTCAATAGTTATTTTTCAAATGAGACGCTACAAAAACTCGCATTTTAAGCGGCTTAAATAAATGTTTAAAAATATGAATATTAAAGAACTAAAAAAAGTTTGATCAAAAAGAAAATAAAAAATTAATTATTTCACTGCATTAAATATGAGAACATTAACTATATTTCAGATTAAAGTTTTTTATTTTTATTATGTACCTATATTATATATCAATTTCTAAAAATCGCAAATATTATAAATCGTCGTCTCAGAATTAAAATATTCTAACACAAAATATTTAATTGTTTAAAACAGTGTTCTTAAATTTAATATAATTTTTATATATTATATATATATATAAATATATATATATATAATTTTCCCCATAAACCCTCAGCAATTCATAAAATCCTATAAGTGCTAAACAAAATAAATACAAAAATAGCTCAAAATCTAATTCAAAAACGAAAAACGAAAATATGATGTTGAAAATGAAAACGTTTCACCTGTAGAACCTTCTTATTATGAATAAATAAAATATTTTGTTATATAGAACATCTTGCAGTATTGAGCAAAATGAATAGGGGTGCTAACTAAATAATCATTTATCATTTTTTATGAGCTAGAATTTATTAATCTCCGTATTTCAGTAAATTATGATTGGATTAAATAAAATCGAAAATCAATCGAAGCGGAAAAAAATTTTACTACGTATTAAAAAAAAATTAGCTTCAATTTAATAAAATTGATTTAGAACCTGTCCCAAATATATTCCACTCAAATACGATCTTAAAAAAAAAAAACGACACGTAAATTATATTATATTGTTTAGATTTTGATTCCAGTATATTGTAGTGAACCAATACAATTGATAATACTGATAAGCGTGAACAATTGTCGGCTGCGTCAGTTGTTCACAGAAACACATATGGCCATGATACTGAGATTGGTAATAAAATAACACAAAAAAGTGTAAGGTTAAAAAAAGAAAATGGTTTTTTTTTTTTTTTTTTTTTTTTTTTTTATTGTTGCTCTTCGACGGTCGTCGTGCTTTGAAAATTTTTTCGAAAAAAAAAAATAAAACAAAACCGTACTTTCGTATTTATTAAATTTAAATGAACTATAAAACAAAATTAAAATCTCGTGACAACCGAAAGTACGATGCCATCGTATTTAATAAGTTAAAATAGCTATTTTGGTATAAGTTCTGTGGCAACCAAACCATGGAGTAGACGGCATTGTGTGTGCAATCCCAAACCACGGCCGGTGTATAAACGCAGACCGGGTGATGACGGCAATACTATAACGAGATCGGTGAAACGGGATAAAGTGCGAACGACGAGTATTATTATCAAATGAGATCTCTGTCAAGGCATGAAGTCGAGAGACTAAGTCCAATATGAAAGGAAAAGGTATGAATCAAAATATGTATATATATATATACAAAAGAATGTTGAAATTATCGTTTGTAAAAAAAGGAAAACTTATAAATATAAAATTAGAATGCAAGTAGATATTGAATGTAAGCTTTGAGTTCATTAAAAAATATTGTTATATACCATGAGCCTGGGTTAACGTAATTTTAGTGTTAAAAAAATCGAATAACAGCTTTTTCACATGTATAAATATTGCATAGATACAGATAATGCAAATATAGAATGGTTTTTCCGAGTAACCGGAGTAAAAATAACGGTGGCGCCCGAAATATATTACGAGGTGGGGGTGCCAAAATGTGCGACTGACGAAATGTACGATATCCTCGACCGTAACATTTCGAAATAAAAAAAAAAACGGTCCTCACAATATCAATCGTAAACGTACGAAAAGCCAATTTTTTAATTTTATCGAATATTTTTTCACTAGAATCTCAATGGATGTTTTTAACACAACTGTACGCGTATTAATTAATTATATTATTATTGTTTTTCGGGGGCCATAAATACACGCACATCGAGGGGGACCGTCCGAATCCCAAGTCCGGCTCCTTCGATAACAATAATATACGATAACTGCATTATACCTAACGGTTGTTTTTTTTTTTTTTTTTCTATATATCATAATATTTGTTTGCGTACAATAATTTATCTCGTTCGGGCCGATTTGAACAATACGGCAATCAATATCACGCCTATATATCGAAAATAAGCAATGCGTGTTATCCGTACGGGAACGTTGCGGATAGTAAAAAAAAAATTTCCTAAAAAATTTCAAAAAAAAACACGTGACTCGTAACGTACGTGAGTGTGTGCCCAACTCGTGCTAAACGTACGTTTTAATTACACGGCGTACACGTGTTTTTAAATTTTTTCATAAACTACAATGACGACAACACATTTCAGTCCACATTTCAAATAGCTTATAATAACCATTTGTGATCGTTTATTGCAAAAAAAAAAAAAAAAAAAAATGAAATAAAATAATCGTAGTTAATTATTTGCTACTAAAATGAAAATATCAGCGATCGGGCTTCTTGCGTCCCACTTTACACATCTTACGTATTGTGATTTTGATAATGAGTACTTTCTTCACCCGTTAAGTCACTCGGTAAACCGTATTATTGGAACAACTTTTACGTGTTTTTCCGTCCGTAAAAATCAATCAATTCGTACCGTCGTGAGGCGAAACTCGAAATGTTCGATTTTTACTATTGCGCCCACCTAAGAGCTCTACGGTTTTCGGGCGGTCGGCTCATTTCTGGTTTTGCAACAATAGCGCTGAAAAGCGCATTCAAAAATAACACTACCCGTACACGTTGCACTCGGTTCCGAATAAGTGCCGGGCCGACACACCTCCGTCTTATCATAGGATCTGGTCTGACGAACGTCAAAATAGCACTTGAAGAACCTTCAGCTATGGACAGATAGTACAAGTTAAAACTAAACATTAAGGAGCAGACTCTCGCGATTAGCCCAGGTCAGTTTAACAAGAATACTCCTATAAGGTCAATAATGACAACAGCTATCAAAAGTAATGGATGCGCGTTAGCTGATAACCCGAAACGCATTGATATAAATGTTGGTGGCCTGCACATCGTCCGTTACCGCAACGGTCCGTTGATCCGTTACCGCAATCTACCGCAGCCTGTTGCGGTAGAAACGGACACCGGACACCGTTTTTATCATCGAAGCCTGTTGTTTTAATGATAGCGGCTTGTTATCTATCATGTTTGTTTATTTTTTTCGCGTATTTTTTGTACTAATAGTAATATATTTCTAAAAATTTCTGAAAAAAAATAATAGCTGATTAAAAACAAAAACTCACTACAAGAACGTCTACATATATAGAATTTAAGTACAAAACATTTAATATAAAACATTGTTACAAATAATGGTATTTACATAGGTAGGCACTAAGTACATTATGTTACACTGAAAACGATTTGGCCAGTAAATTGAAAACAGTTCCTATATTCTACTTTTTTCAATTTCCTAGAATAATATTTAATAATATGAAGTGGCCAAAAGACTAACGTACCTTTTTTTAATTCTTCTAAAATTTCAGGACTTATTAATCTAAAACGGTTTCATAGGTTTACCCAAAGTCCAAAAAATTACATAACTTTTCATTACATTACTTGAAGTTTTTAATGATTCATTGCTGAATTCATACAATAGGTATCATCATTGTTATTGATTATTATCCATATCATTTTTATTATCTGACGGATATAAATAACGGACGTGTGTCTCAGCCCGTGCACTTGTGCGCATTCGCACAATTTTGAACACCTTGTGGCAACAACAAGTCCATTTTTTCGCCAAAATCGGTTTTTTACGTAATCATATAGGGGGGAAAAACTTGCATCGATTGGTGTAATAATCAGACATGTCCGATTGTTTTATACGGAGTTATAATACAAATGGACATGTCTTTTTGTGCATTTGATGCAACAAAGAGACGAGTCCGGACAAGTCTGGTTGTTGCTCCAAACAGTGATAGGACTGTAAAACAACATAATATATTTCAATGTGTAATAATATTATAATATAAGTGTTAGGTTATTTAATTATTGTTCATTATATACCTACTATGATTCTCATTGTACTTAAAATAATAATTTCATAACTGGTTTAAAAACCGACATACTAATTAGTCTAAATTTTGTTATTTTAAATATTTCAATTTTTCGTTGAGCTTAATAATAATAATAATAATAATAAAATTTTTTACTTGTAAAAATTTAACAAATTATTAATATTTATGATGTATTGTTTTTAAGTAGTGATCAAAAGTCAATACTATATATTTTACAAAAATAATCAGAAATAAACATTGTAGTATATATGCGATTTAATTACTGTGCAAACAGGAAAATATGTTCAAACGATATTTTATTGCTTCCTTAGCTAATTATTGAAAGTTAAGCATTAGGTATTCTTAAGCGCATAAGCTATATTTACCCTAAAACTAAAATCTACCATTATGCGTAAAATTCTAAAAAAAATTTTTTGAAATTTAAAACGTTTTCTTTTTGTATGCTGGAAAATTTAAAAAAATGGACATGTCTTGTTGTTGCCACAAGGTCTTCAATAATATTGAATTCGATCATTATTAATATCGAGGGACGAGCCGTCAAGAGAGGCAACGCCTCGGAAGCGATTTTCGGGATCAATTATCGCACAATATTCACAAAAAAAAAAAAAAAAAAAAGATAATCCGACGACGTGTACAGTTTTATGTTTTGACTGTATTATAATATACACTACACGTTATAGAATCGTATAGTAAAATTTTAATGCACACTGAAATTTCAGTTGTACCAGTATGTTTTTTAACACCGCCATCGATCTCTATGGAATATACCTAATCCACAGCGTAAAATGAATAAAATAATATTATAGAAAAAATTATATCCGTAAACTATTTCATAAAATACGCAATGTTATAAATACACGTCGCGTTCTCCTCTGATACTGTAATAAATTAAAATGAAGATGTAACAAATGAGTGTAAAACTCGGTTATATAATACCTATCTTTCCTACAGTCCATCTGTTATATATTTTATTCTAATCAATAGTTGATTTATATTTCATAACTATTACATTCTCACGCGACAATTTAAATATTTTTAAATTGATATACATATATATATATATATACTTTTCGTAAATGAAAATTCAATTTAAAACATATTTTCAAAATGACAAAAAAATTTGGAAAATTGTTTACTAGAATTGTAGTTCGAGAAAGCAATTTAGTTATGTCCGGACGTTTGAGAAATTCGTTTATCGAAATAATTACCCAGATTCATTTCTACAGTGATATAAATTAAAGTGAACGATTTATAAATATTTATTTGTCTTTTGTTTAGCGTACACTATTCGTCTTGATGATTTTAAATTATTAAATTATAATCATCAAAACATATTATCTTAATCAATTGATTTTATAAAGAGTTTACAATGATATTTTGTGATCAATGACAACAAAATTGCTTCCGAGATACTGTCTCTAGACGCTCGTTATCGACAAAATACTGTATAAGTGATACGCGTGGTCTGACCATAGTCGACTAAAATCGCACGTGCATTTTCATTTGAAATAACGTATTGATAGTAATAGAGTGTAATTAATATTAATACGTTTTTGACGTTGAATATCGATAATGAGTAATTAGTTTTATTTTTATTAAACATAATGTACTAAATTTAGTATCACTATGTGAAAAGTATGTATATTAAATTTCTCGTAAAAGTATATAATACGCAATGTCATTTCATGAACAAACCGTAATAAACATTTCATTTATTTATTAACAATTGTATAACAGATATGTAAATAAAATTTTTAAAAAATCCCATCGGTGTTATTGGAGATTAAATTTTTTCGAAAATAAATATACCATATTTTAATTTATGTTCTCTTGCAGTTGTTATTGTCGTTTTTTTGAATTATGCAACAATACTGTTATACACGCCTTTAAATGAATAACCAATTATATATGCCCATATAATTTGATCAGTTAATACATTAGTTCTTCGTTATTTAATTACAATAATTATTCATGACGATAACCGCACTAATTGATTATATTAAAACTACACAAGATACAAAGCACGATAATTGTTATTATAGAATTATGTGCCCATTTTGAATCAGTCTCATTTTGAATACCTACATAGAAATTCGAAAATCTAATAAATCCTAAATGTAGTCGATTGTGTAAAAATACACGGAATTTGGTGGATTAAAATATATCACAAATTTAAAAATACAATATAAGCAAATCCTTTGTAATTTTCATTGTATTTGTCAAAGATGACCAATAGCCACTGTCTATATTTGATAAAAATCAAATGTATTTTTTTTATTATGTAGCTAATCGTTTTCTTGCATTAAATAATACCTAACTAAGATAACAAAAGTATAACTATATACATCAAATGTTTTTGACTTCATTTTTAGTTTCAAGTGAAGCGAAGAATTGTTTTTTTTTTTATTTTCTATGTCTATATAAATTTTTTCGAATAAAATAGGATCGAGCAAAAGATTTGAAGTAAAACACTTTTTTGATAGCAAATTGTTACTAGTTGATACATTCAAGAGGTCGTTTTGTGAATTTTCCAGTAGTTTTCTTAAGCGTATAGAAAACATACCGTCTAAGATGGAAATATTTCATAAATATAGGGAAAATAAATAAACCCCAAATAAACTTGTCCTCTGGTTACCTATTTTAATTTTTCTAATAATATCATACCGAACTTGGCTCAGAATCGTCTTTTGAGGATAATAATAATTTACTTTTAGTTTTAATTAAAAATATTAATGTCCGGACATCGAAGGGATGTACTAGAATTAGTACTGAATTATACTGAATTTTCATCGTTTGTATATGGATTACATTTTAGGATTCAAAAAATAAATTTAGACACTTAATATCCCCGTTTTGTCTGTAGGTATTCGTACATAGTTACAGTTAAGTTGATTTCTTCCGATAACGAATCAATATTGGAGGCTCATCCTCACATATATAAGTTTATTGACACTATTACTGAATAATTTTAAATTTTCAAATTCGAGTTTTTATCACAGAGTATAATAGATAGATATAGGTATACATAAAACAATAATGATTGTTTTGATATACAATACTCATATGCAAACTTTCCATAAAATTTTTTTTTATAAAGCATTTGTTTCTGAAATTAACTTTATTCGTCATGAAATCATAACGTTTAAGACGCCATATGACTGTATTGTACGTATTATACTCGTAATATATTTCTATTAATTCTACGGAATGAGTAATAAGCGTACGGCGCAATAAACACTACCTACATCAAAACGGACTATTTTGAGACGATGCATAATATTATATAAATAAATGTTGATCCACAGCAATCTGCGACCTCGAAAATATCGTATTTATCGACATTGCATAAAGGTAATGTGACAATTAACGCATCCAAAAATAATAATAACGTCGAAAAAACTATTACGAAACGGGAAAAACTCGTAAATTTATTCTTTAGATAATTATGACAAAAAGTAATAGCATAATGTATTTAAACGAAAGATAAGAGCGTACGAAATGAAATACAAATTGGAAAAACCTAATCCAAAAATGAATATTTTGGTACTATATACATTATACATATACATATACCTGTATAATTATAGCAAAAGAACAGTCTTTTACACATAATCACGTATAAATATCATGAATTATTTATATTAATAATATTTACATATTATATTATATGGTAGGTATTTAATGCCAACAACCAACATAATACGGTGTTTAACCATGGAGGTAAATCAATAATATTAAAACAAGACATTTAGCAAGACGAGTGACGGATGAATGACAAGAAATAGTAGTGCGGTGATGAATGAGAGTCACCTTCCAGAAGATGATGAAATGAGAGAGGCCCAGAAAATATGCACGTAAATTCATAACATGAGATTATACGAGTTCGACCAAAGAGATTAATAAGATGGATGTAGGACATCTTCCGTGGGTGAACAGTGCATCCACTGCAGTATAGACTCGTCGAAAACCATTATAATAAACATTAATAATCTTGACGTTGTAATTATAAAATAAACTTCATCAGTGTAGGTAATATTTTTTATTTTTTGGGACAAACGAAGACAAATCGGAAAATTTGGACGCTATTAACGCCGTAATCAGAGGGACACTAGATCAAATGTGGATTTGAGAGAAGGAATTACGTGGCGATAGTTTCTCCCTTAGAGGTTCTTTTATCATTATTTGTGAAGTATAAAATTGATTTTAAGGGGAGTTGACTCATCTAAAGTCCCCAAATTGCATTTATCTTTTTGAGAAGATAGGATAAATACATTTTGTATATCCATTACTTGTAAATATTAAAAAAATACTTACAACTTATTATAGTTTCACAAATAACCCTGTTCGACACACCTCCTTGAAAATTTTACATAGTTATAATAATTTCTGTTAGTCGAATTTAAATGTTTACGTTAATGTTAGAAAAATTTCCTATTGCTATTATTATTAACATTTTTGGAGACGAAACCATCGACATTTTTTAAAATATAAATTAGACAAAAAAGTAAAAAATCATTTAAGACAGTAAAAAAAATTATATTTATTATTTAGTTATTATTAGGCGTTAAATAAAGTTTAAAAAATAAAACCAATGCCAAAGTCGAATTTTACCCCTTTTATAAAATAGTACAGTGGAAAAGGGGAGGTTGGTTAAAATTACCCGATTTAACATTTTCTATATTTGATAAATTGTGTTTGAATATTTTAAATAAAAATTTAATAGCTTTAAACATTTCAAACACTTCGGATTACTTTTAGCACTTATGTAAATATTTAAAAATATAATTTAATTCCTATATTATAAACACTAGTGCCCTTACAATTATTTGTATCTATTTTCATTGGAATATTTGGCATTTAATGTTACAACAATTAGGAAAATTATTTTACAGAAATTCTCACTTCAGGTAATTTTTTCACTCTCCTCCCACCAATTAACTATTAATTGTTCGTTTTCCGTGATCAAAATTTTAAATAAGTAGAATATGTTTAAAACAAAAAAAAATACAGTATATATTTTGAGTATAAATTATATGGATACGAGGAGGAAAAATTGAAGAATTGAAAATATAAACTATGTGGACAAAGTATTAGAAAATATAATAAAATATATTGTGCATAATATATCCTGAAGCATAATAATATTTAAAAAAAAAATATTACTACTTTTATATCAAAATATAACATTATAAACGATAATTTATAGCAATCCTTGAATAAATACAATCACGCAGACGTTTAGACAAAAAAATTATTTGTTTTTTAACTACAATAGTATATACGCGTTTTATTTGTTTTTTATTTTTATAATAAAATTCCACTTATATCCATAATTTAAATGTATTTAATTTTTAATATTTATTGATAATTTATACATATTATATATTATTTATAGTTTAAATTTGTTTTTAATATTTAAAAATATTCAATTATTTTTAATTTGATGCATACTAGGAGATATAATAGGTACATACATTAATTTTAATACAATATATTACTCAGTATTCTAGCGTGTTAATTAAAGACCAAATACTGTATAAAAGTACTCATTGATTAGGTAAAGTAAATTTCGTACAAAATTAAATAATTCAAGGTAAATTAATTAAAATGTTTATTCAAATAGTTGTTAAAATTTAAACCTGCTTTAACTTAAGTAACATACAGTTAATAAAGAGATTAATTTTTGTATCTATGGTATTTTTTTTTTTTTTAATTTTGTATTCTTAATAACAAAATAAAAGTTAATTGTAGAGTAAAGGTGGTAAGTAACTAAAATAATTTATTACCTCAGTAATCTATTATACTCATATAATCTTCATTTTTCACGGAATTTATTATTTATATAATTTATTAAAAAATGTTCTTTGATACCTAATTGAACATTGATTCCAAATTAAATAGTATAATTTTTTGACTCGACATAAAATTAATAAGAATATTTAACTAGTAAATAACTTATACTTTTCACCGGATGATTTTATAAGATAACAGTACATCAGATTATCTATAGTTAAGTTAAAAGCTAACAATGACTTGACCACAACTTTTTACTAGTGGATTCCCGACCATGGTATTGATGCTAGAAACTATATCAATGTGACCAAAATAAATTTAGAAATACATAATATTTTTATAATAATTCAAATAAACACCTGCATATTTTTTACTCGCACATATACAAATTTTTTCCCAATATATTTTCATTTCTCAAACTTGTCGTAGATTTTTCAATCATCTTTCGAAACATACCCGTATATTCTATATAGAAATAACGTATTTTTTTTTTTTCATGAAGAAATTCCGTAGGATAAATAGAAATAAAGTTCAATGGTTTGTCATTATGTCCGACACGCAATTTCAACGAAAGAACTAACACCCCATGTGACCAATATAATGGATTATTTTTCTTCGCGTTTCATTCTATTTTTTATCATATATAATCAGTCAAACTACAACCATATATTTCTTGTTTTTTTCTTTTTCGGCCTTTATACGATGAAAAAAAAAATCTTATTACGAATCTATTATTGCATTTTTCGTAATATGGATTTTTGGTCTTTATATGGTCACCGTCGTGTTTATAAATATCGATACAAAATGTATACTTACACGCAGAACGAATACGACAAAATAAATACAAATGTGACCGGACTAAAATAGCTTCAAATATTCATCCAATATAATATACTACATATACTGACATTGTTCCATCGCTAAATCCCGACAATACTACGGTAGACGACCATATAAAACCCATATAAATGTGTAATATGTAAATAACAGTTCGAAATATATATATATATAAAATATATTTATACGCTGAGGTATCATGTGCATTTTTATTTTTATTTTTGACAAATTCGAATTTTTATATATAATCGAATGTAATAAAAGAAAACCTCGAATCGTACTAAAAGATTACTCTCGGTCGACATTTATTTGTTCGTAATCTCGGGGGTTTTGAACTGGACCCAATATACTTTTTATTTTCAAATATTGTGCGCGTACGCGTCTAAAACCGGCCATCGTCGAATTATATATCGTTTATTTTCACGTCGGCACATCAAGTATGACAGCAGCAATTACGTTACGTTTTCGTCCAGTCGTGCCATTCGTGGGGACGTAAACTGCCGAGAAATTTTAAATGTAAGCAAACAAACGTATAGGTATATACGTATATGTTATCAGTCGTTGATTTTATCGGCAGATGGCGTAGTGCGTGCGCGCAGCTCGGAATTGTGAGAACAAATCCCATATGTCCCGTGTACATTTTTAACCGAATAACCTCGATAACCTAACCGATTACCGAGGTCCGCCGCGGATCGCGCCCGCGTCAAATAGTTACATTGCGCATACCACGGACTAAGATACTATGGACTGGTATCGAAAGATATATTAGCGGAACCAAAATGTTTCTTAATGGCGGGCGTTGGAAAATCTAGCAAAACTTTCGCCATCTATGAGCAAAAGTTCCATTACTCGT
>JAIPRL010005590.1:0-31302 GCA_025469235.1 Pemphigus obesinymphae
AATCGTTTTATTGAATGCAATGATTTATCATTGCTTTCAAATTCAATACATCCACCAAAAGTACCCTGCCCAGTAGCGAAGTGCATCCACCAATATTGACACCCGACGAGCGAAGTGCTTCCACAACTTACTGACCGGCTTTTTTTTTCTAGTTGATATTGTATAGAGGTATTTTTTTGGTTATCACAATAACCACCAAATATACTGATCTTACGAATACTTGTTATTAATTGGAAAATAACAAATAAACTTATCCATTGTTATACATATTTTTTTAATGTATTTATATAGATGAATTATTATGTAAGTAAAGGATGTTAAGTAGGAGATTTTGAGAAAAGAGTTTTCTGATAAAAAAATACATTATAGTTGATATACTTACTACAAAGAGACAATTTTTAGTTTTTTTAAATAGTTTTCTTAAGAAAAACAACACACATGCAATCATGCATGCGTTTTTTTACTATAAATAACTGTTTAGCGAAAAATAATTTTCTCTGGTTGTAGTTGCAGTAGAGAAACCAAATTTTCGAAAAAAATACACAACGGTAGAACACAGATTATTATGTTTACAATATTATGTAAAACTTAGTTTCTTAATTATTATTGTTCATTAATTATAACTACTAAACTTTATTCCGTGAACATATTTTTCCTGAAAAATGGTTTTGTTAACAACTATCGCGATCAAACAACAATATTAATTAGTACTGGCATATACCTATTTTTAAATTATTTTAAAAATGTACTCGAGTATATTTAAATCAATCGATTTCTTTTTTTTTTTCTTAAAATTTCATGAAAATTGCCAATGCAAAACCCCTTAAAAATCGCATGTGTATCCTCTTAAGAATAAATAAAAACTACCGGAATATACCGAAAATTATTATAAATTAGAAAATTACTATACCAAAAACTTGAAATTTACATAAATTATTAATTTAAAGCAATTTATTATACTGGCGGTTGTATAAACATTAAAACTTTTAACTACTTTTCAGTAATTTTATAATATCTTGAAATTGGATTTTTATTATATGCATGTGCATTGTGCATTGTATATATTTTTTGAATAAAAAAGTAGAGTAGGATTTTTAATTTTTGGTTAAAAATATTTTTAATGGGAAATTTATTGTAGTTGCTTATTTATACAGGAAAATTTTACATTTTTTCAGTAGTATTTAAGCGTAGAAAAAAATCCCGAAACTAACTGTAAATGTTAATCAGAAAACAGTGTTAGTATAACACTTTGCTCAGAATCGTTTTATCGAAAGAAATTATTTAACATTGTTTACAAATTAAATACACTTACCATCAGTATCCTGTCTGACAAGCAATATATATATATAATATATACTATGACGTAATAAGGATTTCATTTTTTTATTTTTTAGATTTATATTTATATTTCTAACGTATTATATTATATAACCAATAGGCAGTATTATAACGATGGACAGAAATGTCCATTAAAAAAAAGTTTGAAAAAAAAAGAATTGAGATGATTTCAAAACAGAGATAAAATATTTGAATGAATATCTACTTGAAATAAATTAAACTAGAACGAATGGAATCGAATTTCTCCTGTTTCACCTGATACGTGTTTACGCAATTTCGGTAATTTTAATTCGATCGGGTCTTAAATTTTACAAAGTTGAGTGTGGGAGGAAGCAGAGGGGAAAATAATGGATTGTATAGAGTAATTAAAAAATTTTAATTCGTAGTTTATCGATTAATTGATTATTAGGGTATATGTGAGGTGGTGTGAATTAATTTTCGGTCATTGGTTTTCGCTCATACATCAAACGTGGACAATGATCATTATGACGTCAAATCTCGTCCTACACTCTTTTCCCGCAGCAAAGGTCTCTCTCGTCCTATTATACGTCTATTAATAAAATGCCCATTTTGACTTTACGAGGATAGTAATAATAATAATAATTACAATATTATATATACCTTATGAGGGTTGATTGTTGTTATTAACCATAATAATCATTCAGACATGAACTCCTTTGAGCTAAGCTTGCATGCATGTATACACTTTGACAGATAATTAAGGAATATAAGATCTGGAGGGAGGCTTTAATTATTATATAATAAGAAATATTTTTGTGATAGAAAAAATATTGTATACACAGTGTTCGAAATAACAATAGGAAATATTCTGTATCTCCTTAATCTTTTAACCAATTAGAATTGTGATTTATTGTCACTTATTTTTTTTTATTATTGTCATTTTCATTAATCTCTTATAATTTCTCTCTCTTATACTCTATTATATTTTTAGGCGAACTCTTAATAAAAGTATCTTTTTTGGCATATAGAAGCTAAGCTCTATTTCTCTTAAATTTAAATCTGGCGATTCCTCATTGGTGGAAAAGTACAGACTTATGTCTATTCTTTCTCATGTTTTGAAATTCTCTGAATCAATAGTCTATAAATATATACAACTATCTGTCAACTCCATTATTATGGATGAACAGTATGGTTTTTGACCAGGTAGGTCAACCACTATCAGTTCTGTTACCTTTTTCAATTATGTTTTTGATGCATTAAATTCTCACTCATAAGTTAATGTAATCTTCCTGGAATTTGCTAAAGCTTTTGACAGGGTTAACCACTTAACATTTTAAAAAATTATAAGAGTCTCTGCATTTAGTGAACCTCTTCATTAAACCTCTTCATTAAAGATATAATTTCATAAGTATACCTCCATGGTGTTAAATCTGATACATTTACTCCTTTATCTGATGTTCCTCAGGGTGGTCACCTTTCATCCCTACTCTTTCTAATTTATAATTAATAAAGTTAATCGCACACTTAGACACAGTCGACTTCTTGCATTTGCTGATTATTTAAAATTATTTTTACGTGTTATCTCTATTGATTATTTCAAACGGTTACAAATTAATCTCAATAACATAGTCATACGGTTAAATAAGTCTTCAGTTTAATATTTCCAATTGCCTAACTTTATAATTTACAAGGCATCATAACCCTATTTATTTCCGGTATACTATATACATGGATTTGATCTATCCTTAATTGATAATAACATTCGTGACCTTGGCTTTAATATCTGTCTTTTATTAAATTCCAATATGCATATAGAAATAACGACGATTACTTTTTTAAAGTGAACAGAGTTTATTATGTTATTTTTATATTTTTAATTTTGGTATAGACACTATAACTTTCACATATTTTATTTATAATTATAGACCTATTAACCAAATGGAATATTATGGAAGAAAAAATGTTTTCATTTCAATTAATTTGTTTAATGATATCTGTAATTATTACACTTTTATTTCGAATTTAATGATTATAATAATCAGAATATTCATAGAATAAATGGTAATACGTACTTTTTTTATAAACATTTTTATTTGTAGTTGGTCTTGGACAATGTAATTTTATAGGTAATTTATTGTAAGTACTCGTATGTATAGTTACGTCGCCGATAGCTATGTATTAGAGTTATTATCATACTTTGATAAAATATAATATTATCTGATATTTCAAAAGGGATATTCATTTTTTTAAATTAATTTACTATTAGGATTTCCTATTGTAAAATTGTAGTATAGTTGGATAAGTGAAATTAATAAAATATTTTATATAGGAACCTAATATATAAATATATATAGTTCTATAATGTTAAATAGAATAATATAATATTATCACATTAGCCGATAGCACACAGTTCTTGGTGATACCTAGCTCAATATTTTTATTAACCAATAATAAATAAATTTATTTTATTTTATCCAATCAAAATTATACTTAAGAGGATGTTGCACCCGCATTTATTGTCTCTGTCTATCTAACAGATAATATAGCAAATCACACTACGCAGATTTGGCGTTTAGGTTAAATTTAGAGTATAAACACTTATAACAAAATTTAAAGCGAAGAATATTTTCGAGTGAACCTCATAGGTATTTTGTAAAATATCGTCTGACGAAAAAGTCAACTAAAAATGCCGTAACTTTTTTTTCTGACAATATTTTACAAAAAGCCCATAAGGTTCACTCGAAATTATTCTTCTCGTTTAATTTAATAAAAGGTGTTTAAGCTCTAAATCTAACCAAAATGCCATAATTTCAATTTTGCGTTGTATAATTTTGTTATATTGCCAATTAGATGGACGGAGACAGAAAATGTGGGTATAGCATCCTCTTAATTCAAACACTCTTATAGGCTACCCCAGATTCATTCTAAAAAATGGCTGAATATTTATGGCATAATATTTACGATGGGTGTATATACATTTTCCAAAACGTGTCAAGGACGGTGGATAGCATGATAATTGATAACAAATGCCTAACCGTGGCTTTCCCCCTCAATTCAGATAAGTGAAAAGCCATATTTTATTTTGTTAAGGAATCTTTGGCTACCTTACCTATAATGTAAACCTCACTATAATAATATAACTGTTTGTGTTTGAAACGAAAGAGAAATAGTAAGTTACCGCATAATAAATATGAATAATATTGAAATGCATGATTATAATAATATTATGCATAAGATGCATCCATGTTTCGTAGTGATAGTAATACCATAACATCCCAGATATCAATTTTATAAAATTGATATTATTATAATATTATAACAGGATTTTATTAAAAATATTATGACTTCATGTTAAAATATTAATGTTATAATTAAAATGTTATTTTGTATAAATAATTTCAAATTATTTTTATATTTGTGAATGATTAAAATGTATATATTTATATATATTATAAATAAACTCTTATATGCAATTTAAGTATATACGCCTATAATATGTATATAATATTTAATTTAATATTTATATAATATTTGAAATTTCGTTAAATAATTTACGGAATTAACCGTTATTTATGTTTATAGAGTTAATAATAACTCTAACTAAGATAATAACACAGATACCATGAAAACAGATAGTGCATTTCCTATAAAACAATGTAAAAAATTAATACGGTGTTCCAATTGGTGTCGTCCAAATCAGTATGACTACAGATATCAACACAAAACAATTGGATTTAGTTAGGTAAAACTTTTAATTCATATATTATGACTCATGACATATATTGTCATGTTATGACTTACAACTATAGATAAAAGAATAACATATTCATGTAAAAGTAAAATAAGAAAAGTACAGTATTAGCACATGTATTAAGTTATTTAATATAAAATTATTATCACAGATAAAATGTTATCGGTGTTATTATTTTGATCTGACGACATATTGATAATATCGTATATCGATATCAGTATTACCACATATTATATGACACATTAAATAATTTTATTCCGTTAACATAGTCACACGTCACACTACTTTCAGTGAGTTTATTATCAGCCAGTTTTTCTTTACAGTTTACAGCTAAGTGAACTATCTATTAAATATACTGGTATATATATAATACCTACTTAAATACCTATTGTGAATTATAATTTTATTAAAATATTTCAATGTTTATTTCAAACTGTTTTTCGTTGGCCAAAACCTATTTCGAGTTTCTACGTGGTCGACTGTTTGAAATATAATATATTTATAATATCATCCACAAAACATGTATTGGAAATTTGATTCTGGGGAAGAAGTGTTATAAAATAAGATAATTTAATAAATGTACTTGAGATAATAATTTATGTAATATAACTTTGTGTTTATAATAAATATTTTTCTTGTTTACGTGAAATCTGTCGTTTATCCGCAGTTCTAAAAATCGATATATTATTATATGCTATTGTCGGCCATCAAATGTTCTAGTTAAAATTTGCGACCCGTCATGGTAGTCATTTATTGTGTTTTATACTATTATCATACTATTCTAAATTATTATATTATATTATTATAGTGCACATGTTTGTGCCAGGCTATATACTTGTATGGTAAAATCCTTTTGCGAAATCGACCCATCATGTAAAAATATATAAGTACCTAATATAGGTACAATAATAACATTTTCAGATTGTGCTCCCTTCCCAACCACAATATAAGAGTTTCACTCAAAAAAAAATTAATAAAGACTCACTAGTCACCATGTATCAAATTCGCGGGGTTGTCACACGGGTTTGAATCTCGTTGAGTCAAATTCCACGCCGTCTAATCGGTAAAACTAATTATTTTTTAGCTGTCGCGTATGACATTAAAGGAATATTTCCTAAAAATGTTAGCTTTCTACTACCGGTAGTTCGGAGATTCAGTTAGGTTTTGGATGTAAATTATAAGTACCTAACTACCTACCTAAATATATATTATACATACCGATTGTCCATTACACCAGACAAACCTCGCACTATATTTACGGACGATACTTTACACTATGTCAGTAATGAAAATCACAAGTACGCATTAGAACGTTTCCAAAGACAGATAGACTTAGTTCAAGAATGGATAACCAAATGGAGATTAAAACTAAACGTCGCAAAGACGAAAGCGATACTATTCAGATACAGAATCTTTCAAAATAAAAAATGCCTTAAAATACAAAACAAAGACATTAATTTGTCGACATACGCAAGGTACTTCGATGTCATACTGGGCAATAACCTCAGCTTAATAACCCATATAAACAAAACAGTTTAGAAGGCACGAGGATCTCGTACGGCCTTATATCCGTTCTTAAACAAAAATAGTCCACTGCCATTTGGCCACTTGCCTTTAGACTTTCTATATTCAAAATTGACATTACACCAATTACACCACTTCTATACGTAGCATCAGCTTAGAGATACATGATAAGCCTAAAAACTGGTCCAAACTATAGAAGTTATCCAAAACATAACCCTTAGAACTATAAAAGGGGCACACTATCTAACCAGCAACAGTGTACTATGAAACTCCACAAACACAAACGCTCAACGAAAATACTGCTAAAAAAAGACTCTCTATATCAATTTCTGTACCTTCAACGCCTGACTGAATAAATATGAAATCCTTTCACTAAACAAAACTCATCCATACAAAAATCCAAAACCACATCATACAGAGTGAATAGGCTAAAGCCCGGTACTCTTTATAGGCCACAGGCCGTTCATACATAGCAAATTGCAAAAATTCTCGTTCAAATACCCGAGATTTCATTAAATATTCATCAGTAGGTAGGAGCTCGGTTGTCATTGATGCTTAAGGCATAGATCAGCTATAGGCAGGTTCGAACCACGGTCAGGAAAATACATTTGTTGCAAAAATTATGGTGTAATTTCACCGTATGCCATCCGGTGGATAATGAACTCACGAATAAAAATATGAAAATAATGGCTGCATACTTTTTAGTTTCTTTGTTTTAAAATATTTAACTCTTTCCAGCCCAATACTTCAATTTATTAAAAAAAAATATATTGTATGAATATCAGTAATTAATATTATACAAATATTGAAAAAGCAGACATTTAATGATGTGAGAATGTTATTATAACATTTCAGTAACATTCCATGAACCAAATATGAACATTAATTATTTTAATATTGAAATTCAATGTTGAATATTATGATAAGATTAAAGTAATATTATTTGTTATCTGGGATAGTGTTTACTCTCACGTGTATGCATGAATTAACACACAATTTATTCTGATATTATTACACACTCAGTTTGTTCGAAGTAATATGCAAATTTGTGTACTGTTTCGTGTGATTTTTCGTGTTAGAATCAGTATGGCTAAAGTGTGGAATCGATCAGACGAAACGATTTCGTAAATTCGAGGGAACGATTAATACAACTATACAATTAAGAAATTAAAATATTGATAATTTGATCATAATTATCTTATAGATGTGTATTGAGAGAGAATTTATAATAAGTCAAATATCTTTCTATTATACGCAGACTTTTGTTATACCTAGGCGTTTAGTAAAAATTATATGATAAGAACTTGGATATTTTATGATAAATTTTAAACTTATAATATTTAATACCAGCTATATAGGTAGTATCTTTCATATCTTGCCGAGTTCTTTTAAAATATGAACTGATTCATCGTCAAGCTCATAAGAATTTATTCATGTCAAATTCACGAAATAGTTCATTTTTTCTATATAGATAAACTTATTTAATTTAAATAAGTAGTTCATTGTAGTTTATATTGTTGATCATTTAAAAAAAAAAATACTAAATAATAGTTTATTATTAATTTCTACTAGTAATTTAATTATTTTATTAAATAACAGTAACTTCCAAAATATCAAATTTCAATTTTGGTTTTAAAATATTTAATACTAATATTTATTTTAAAACAATTAACTGAATTTTGAGAAGAAATAAATGACAACGTTTATGTTTAATTCCATTGAAAATATGAACAACATTAAAAATAAAGGAAAGAAACAAAAATGAACTAGTGTCATAATTTATATTGTTTAATTTATGCATTTATAAGTCAGTCCTTTTAAACTGTTATTCTATATGAATGATTCTACAGTCTCGTCTATTTCTAAAATTAAATTTTGACTATTCGAAATAATTATTTAATAATAATTATTGTAATTCATTTGATCGTACCTTTTGGAGTTCACTGAGTATCAGCGTTGGCGACGCCGTAGACATTGTGATTTGAGTCCCAGTCATACTGCTATATTGACATCCTTGACGCCGTTAACCTGAAACTAATCACAATTCGTATACAATAAATTATTATAAGTCAAATACTCGTATAGATGAATAAAATAAAATAAGTACAACTGAGAAACAATACAATACAAAAGATAAATGTCAAATATAATCGTCTAATCGTTGAATATCGGTGTGTAAAAATAGGCAATAACGCGGATATCCGAACCAATATCTACGAGTGGCACAAAGGCTGTCGAACTTGATCCTTTTTTAATATTGGCAAAAGCTTCAATAGGAATAATACTATTTATATTTCGCCTGAAATCGCCTCGGCATTGTCAATATATAAACCGTTAAACCCGTAAGTAAATAATCGGACATTTCGGTATTTGCCATAACAAGTCTTGCCGGGTTGTATAGTATGTATTTACATATAATTTGTGTTGCAAATCATTTTAAATTTACACAAACCGCAGTTTATATATTATTAATATTATTATTATTATTTTAATACCGTCCACATTATACAAAACACAATTTTTAGAATAAGATGTGGTTAAGTTTTTACCCAAATACCTACGTTTTCCTTGATTTTCGCGTTTGCATTCATTTATACCGCATGATATTTCTTTGATCAAAAAAAAGCTACAACGTTTAATCCATTGCCATAATCAAATAGACAGCACATAGAGAGAGTGAAAGAGAGAAATGAACTAAAACTAATATTGAGGGATAGTACTAGTTCAAGGAAACTATGAAATATAATTTTTTTTAATTTCATAAAATTATTATCTATTTTTAATCGCAAATTTTGTAACGAATAAGGAATAACTAAATACCTATGGAATAAATAAAATATATGTTTCATTCATAGCTGAATTTAACCATCTCTATCAATCTCACTCTATAATTTTTCCCGATCATGATTGAAGCAATGTTAATTAATTTATATATCAATGGTTTAATCTAGATATATTTTTACAAATGCTTGAAGTCACCATTCCCTTATCTTACATCTCTAAGTCAGTAGTCTATAATATAGACAACTAATAATCCAAACGCATTATTGATACTATAAGGTATACATAGAACACACAAAGTTTTATTTTTTTGCGTTAAAAAATAATAATATGTGTTGCTATTTATTGGCAATCAAGGTTAATAAAGTTATGGTAATACAATTACTTTGGTGCCGGTAATAGAAACATTTTTTAGACAAATTCACACACTGAACACGTTAAATAAAACAGTTGAATAAATACACTTTTGGTAACACGTATTGTCATTAGATAGCTTCATAACAATACCTGGAGTAAAGAATTGTACAATATTTTATTTTTTATGTATTGTACTGTATTATTAATGGTCATCTTTATCTCTATTAAGCATGACAAGTTTTATTTTGACATTTTTCAAAACACATAGTAACATTATATCTTGTCACTTCTATATTATCAATTTTGTTTATTTATTAATTTATAAAAATATTTAACAATTATTTTGGCTCTGATTAGGGTTTATGATGTTTTTTAAAAATTAATTAAGGTATTTAAATGTTTCCAAAATATCCTCTGGAGATAAATTTAATTCGCACCATAGAATATATAGAAATATCACTTAAGGTGATTAACAGTTTATTTACAAAAACTGAGAAAATTCCTTGAAGTCATCGTCGAACGAAAACAAAGGACCCGTCATGAAGTTAGGAACGGTAATTTCGCTATATATTATATATATATAGGTATTTATATGCATTGATTAATGCAAGCATCTTCAAATCACTGATTACAGTGATTACAGTATAATATCTGTTATAAAAATGTGTCACCAGCTGTTATTTTCAACATCCAAGGTCACACATTTATTTTACTCAGTACCATAAGCAGTGACATAGGTAGCCCTAATTCACATAGAATTTAAAAAAGTATATTTTGAGAAACTTAGCAACCTGCATAGATAAGAGTATAATTTGGGTTAAAAATCCATTAATTCTCTATTTTATAAAATATAAGAAATTTATTTAATTAATATAATAAATAATAATATTTAATTAATATAATAAATAATAATATTTAATTATATTTTAGTAATACCGGTTTGTTTACAAATGAGAATTAATGATAAACCTACATACGCACTTACAATATAAACAAGTGAAAATTACGTAAGGATTTAAAAACAACATAAACCTATACTAATGTGATTACTTAATCATCATATATTTTAAACGTTATAACGATGAAAAACTGTTTATTTTCTTGAAAATAGAAATAATATAATCGGTTCTTTCTCTATGTTAAAAAAAAGACGTCGATACTTTAGCATTCATTATAATTACAAATTACAACGAAAAAATAAAATCCGCAAGGTTTCTAAGATAATAAACATAATAAAACAAGTCAATAAATATAGTTAATCAAATCTATAGAATACTGATTTATTTCCACTTAAGACTAAATTAGGTTTTAAGTTGAGAAAAACGTATCATTTCCCAGGAATGTTAAATAGAAATCGAAGCGATAAAACTGAGTAGGTAATAAAAATAGTAATTCTAAATTAAAATGCTATATATATTAAGAGGTAGCTGTTGTTGAATAAAATATCAAAATAAAAATTATTTGAAATATATCTGTAAAAATATGAAAATATTGGATTTATGTAAAAGTATAATATACTTAATAGCAATATTCGGAATTATATAGGCAAATTTAGCTCAATAAACTAAATTGTTTCTAAATAATTAAAAAACATTTTTTATTTTTCTTATTATAGTAGATATTTTTAATTCATCTAATGTTTATCTCGGATAAAAAATAATGAATAAATCCAAATAAATTCTTATAGGTGTATACTGTATAATATAATGTATATACCCGGTCCTAACCTAACCTAAGTGCACAGTATATAATACCGACGGTAATTTATTAAAAAAAAAAAATGCATTTTATCATATCTGGCATTAATTTATAAATATATTTATCTATCATATACATTTTTAATATTATAAGTACCTATACCTAGATTAAAATTAAATATTTTTACTTTTTTGTTACTTGGACTCAAATAGTGTTACCGAAAAAAAAGAAGAATAATTTCATTGTCAAAACTTTCATTTTATCAATCCTAGTATGTATTTACATCCATAAGTTTATAATATTACTAGTTGTTACATTTAAACAAAATTAATTATCTGGCTATTTGAGTTTCATATTCTAATAATAATTAGATTTATTTGAGAAATAAAAATTATTAAATTAATTTTGGATAGTGATGGATGGTGAAAATAAAAGACATTTAGTAATTAATAGTATTTGCAAGAATACCAAATTATCTGTAGGTAAATTTTATATTGTGTATCGTAAATAAGTGAGTATAGATATTTACAAACCATAAACATATTTAAATTATTTTTCTTATATATTTTTAAAATATAAAATAAATGTATTATTAATTATATTTAATTTTTTTCATTTGTGCTAAAATAATTATATACAATTTTGTGATATATTTTACTTTTGTAGATACAATACACATTGTATTTTTTATTCAATATACATTAATTTCATATTATTATATACGTATAGAAAATAACAAAGGCGACTTATATGTCTTTTATGCGATAAATTATTAATATTTATTCTTGGGAAAGAGAAGGGGATATTTTGGCAGATGAAAAGAAAAATATTGTTTTTATTTTACACAAAAATAAACTTAAATTTTCTAATGCTGTTCAGTATAGAGATATCCGAGTTACATCAATAATTGTGAACGTTTTATTTTATATATTGAAATTCAGTACGTTCGAAAAACATCCCGAATGACGGTTGTTGAATGAAATAATATAACGAGGGCGTTGAAGAGCAAAACAATCGACGAATTTTACGTACAAAATATAATTAATATTGTCGGAGAGAGATTTGACAATTCGGGACAAAATGTTTAAAATATTAAAATGTCCATGACGATTATGCAGAAAAAAGTGTTTTTGACTCAATTGTCTAAAATTTTATAAATTTTTATAAATCAAATTTTAAAAAAATACCATATACAAAAAAAGCTTAAGTTTGAAAAGCTGTTACACAATAAAAACGATATTGTATCATGAAAAAAGATATACTTTGTTCAAATATCGATGCAGTATAAAATTACGATAGTTTAAAATTCTTTCAAAATCGTATTCTTCCCGAAGTCAGTAAATACACGATATATTATATAATATCACCTAATAAATATAAAATAAAAAATATTAATATTTTTATTGTATTTTACGGCTGCATCGATAGTTTCTATTTCGATTGCAATACACAGATTATATATATAATATTATATATAAATAAACATAAACCATATATTTTATATATTATAATATCCATAAAATTGAAAATTATTATTTCTCTATAGTTTTGACCTATATAATTTTCGAACGAATGCGATTCGACTCGTATGTTATCGATAAAACGTAATGAAAACAAACAAAATAATGGAGACGATAACAAAAAAAAAAAAAAAAAAAAACGTGATCAAATGACTTGTGAATATGTTTTATTGGTAAAAAAAAACATGCCACTAAGACTTGAAGATATCAAGACCAGTAAGATTATTTATAAAAATATATGCTCAAATATGAAATAATTCGAATTTTTTTTTAACTGTACTTTTTTTCTTAGATAATAAATAATGGCCTAAAAAAAGATATGCACATTCTTTATTATCTAAATAATAGATTTCTGAAGTAAATGAATTATAGGTATATAAGTAAATTGTTGTTAATAAAAGTTAAAAAATTTCAACAAACAATCAAGAAATTAAAATGCCTTATTTATACCGTTAACTATTTAGGTATACTTTTGTTAGTATAAAAAGGTTCTATTTAACATTAATTTATACTTTTATGACTTATGAGTAAACGCAAAGGGTCTGTATAATATTAATTATTTCTTACAAATATAAAAAGTTAATATCTAGTATCTACCTACATATTTTTAACTTCTTTAAACTAACAATATTATTTTATATTGCAAATAATGTGTTAGTAATTATACATTTTAAATTCATATTTCATTTCACATTAATTATAATTAAAATTTTTATCATTTAAACATGTTAAATTTAGGTATGTTACTACTGCACGCACTATTTACTAAACTAGAATACCAATTTGAAACATTTACCTAATTTAAAAATACATTTAATAATATAATAATATAATAAGTCACGAACTTATATTTAAACTGTGTATTAAATAATATATTTTATAAAATATGCATATATGATTGTCCTATATATACATATTACACATTATAATATTATATAGGTATTATATTATATAATAATATAGTACTGTCGTAAACATTATCTATGAAATTAGAAATTATCATAGGTAGATACAAATAATTAAACAATAATTTAGTAAGATTGTATTATAATTATATTAAAATCTATATTCGTTTGGTATTATTATAAAAAACTTTGTTTAGAGATTTTCATTCTAAAATTGTGTTTATAATATAAAGGTCCTAACTAAATTATCGTATATATTATTGTACTTTTTATTGTAGGTATATTTTCTTGTATGAGTTAGAACATTTTATTTTTGGGATCTCAGCTTAGGTAATAAAAATCTTTTGAATACCTGCCTAACAGTTATTCTAAGTATATATTTGTTCAAGTACATTAAGAACATGATGAAAGTGGATTACAGTCTATGATTATAATATGATTTTACAAAAAAAAAAAAAACAATTAATATAGGTATGTTATATACATTTTTTCAATATCCAGACATACATTATTAATAATCTGTTTGCCCTGATTTTTATGATTTTTCATTTTTCGTGTTATTTACAATAAAAACTATTATAAAATTTAAAAAAAAAAGTTTGTATAGTGTTAAAATAGCTTTCCCTATTCAGTTCTTAATGCATTTAAAAAATACGTATTGTTATATATATTATACTATTAAGATAATTGGTAATATATATAGAAATAATATGACATTTTGAAATATTCTGAATGTAGTAATAGTTTTGAGTACTTGAAGTATTCTCGTTGGATGCCATAAATAATAATATACTCTCTCGACAATCTATACCGACTACATGAGTTGCGATTAAAAAAAAAAAACAATACAGAACCACGCGCCCACACAATCTCGTGTCTCCACACTTATTTATGTGTTATTGCGAAATATCAAAGGTCATGTATAAGGTATTAAATAGAATTTTAAATCTTGCCAAACACGTTTGACATCGCGATGTTTCCGATATTTATTATATTATATCATCTGCAGGTGCGGCAGTCGAATTTTTATCGCCGTGTTCGTAAACCGTGTTTTATGTTTAATTTTTTGATACAAAAAAAAAAATTTTCATTTACTTAAATATATATGAAAAATTAATATAATAATAACAATAATATATATATATATGCATAAGAATTATATTGTATGTATACAAAAATGATTAGACTTAAATAAACTTGACTAAACAAATATGCTGAAAAAACATATAATTTACACAAAAAAAAACGTAAAATTAGGATAGTACTAAAGAATCTAAACAATTGAAAACTATACTCAAAAAATGTTATTGATATAGTTATTCAACGAAATTAGTCTAGAATACTTACTTAGCAATAAATAAAATTTAAACAACACAAATCAATTTAAAGATATATTAACTTCCGAGCTCTTATAAACTATAAATAGTATATAATGAGTCATAAAGTACCTATACATCAGTACCACTTAGGGAGAAGAGAAGGGTCTACCATGTGCTTTTATTTGCTGTCAAGTGAGACGAGAGGAAGGTCAGATTCTAATTAACGTCAGCAAATTTTTACTCGATATTATTAAAAGAGCAACTATATATTAAAAACATTTTTTGGGAAGAAGGTTTTGTTCGATCAATGCTGACGTAATTATAAAGAAGAGTTTACTATTAGCTGATATTTATTAACATGCATAAAGGGTCTACAAACCCTAAAAACATGCTGACGTAATACTTGAATAGCCCTTAATATTATATATCTGTATAATATATTGCAGATATTTCAAAATACAAATATAATAACAAAAGTATCTCAACAACGGAGGTCAAAAGAACATAAAAAGTATACTAGTGGCATGTGCAGAAACTACATTTCTAAAAATGATATTTGAATATTCTGCGTCCATTTTTATGTGTTAAAATCATTTTTAATTAGTTACTCAAATTTAGATTTTTAAATGTCACTTACGTCATACATATATGATCAAATGTACTTACCAAAAACGACAAATTGAATATAATTTTTCCAACCATTTACTTGTATAGTACTAGTAGTAGCTATATATTTATTTCTACTAGGACAACAATATCAATACACAAGTGCGGATATAAAACAACTTTTAGAAATCTAGTATACTCACGGTATTAATATTATATACGTATATATGACTTTATCTGTGCCAAATGGTAATATTTTAAATTGATATCTTACTGATAAGTCATATTACAAAATAATAATTTTAGATTGATAATAGTAAAACGAAAAATTCAAAATCATTAATAAAATAGATTTTCAAAAGAAAAAGAAAAGTTATAAATTTGTTTTTTTATGAAAAATTATACGAGTATATATTTATCAAACCTAAATAATAATAATAAACCATAATACAAAAGGTTTGGTTGCGAATTCTATAAGAATGAACAGTATAAGATCGCAGCATATTCATATATACTACATAACGTAAGATTTATTGAGTTTTTTTTTTGTGAATTTCCTCAATGGCTCAATATGTAAATTATTAGTATTGCATGAGATCATCGAATTGACTTACAAATCTTTGATTAAAATATTAATGAATAAATAAATGAAAATAAATAATGGAATATATGTGACTTTATAGGTACCAGATTACTATTTAACGAGTAATTTTATATTTATTTTCTGAATTGATGTGTTTAATAAACTATTATATAAATTAATTAAAATAATTATATTATAATATATATTTGATATTTAATATGTAGGTACAAATACGTAATTCGAATTAATAATATAATTATGTACATATATGTCATACGATATTGCTCTTGGCACTCTTCCCCTTCCAAATCAATGTGAATGTTGTTACCTGCAGGTATTCGCCGGTTTGCGGCCTAGGAATGAGGAATTTGAATTGGTAGAACATACTTTTTCCCATATGAGTCATCGACTGATATCACTGCGGTTTTGACTTTTATTATATATATATATCGTTTAAATAGCCATTAAATCGTTCTTCGTCGAATAAAACTATTTCTCTGTTAGGTACTTATTATATATTGTCGAAACGACCAAGAAAATAAATTTTCTAAACATAAATACAAAAGCATAAAACATATTTACCTTTATATAAGTAAAAAAAGTACAAAATAATTAAAATATAATAAATGTTAACAAAATATAATCGCCTAAAAGTACAGTAATAAACCTATAGTATTCTGCAATATATTTACAAGTACAAGCAACGAAAAAAATACATGTAAGAATGAAATTATAAAATGCTAATAAAAGTTACATTATTGTTGAAAATTTTTTTTTTTTTAATTTACAGATTACATCGATATTTACCTGTACATCGATGTAAATAATATAAATAATATTATTTTATTACTTATACAGTTCAATTGAACATTAATAATTACTTTTTATTAAATACTTACTAAATTTTTTTATTTCTTGTCTTATTATGAAAATCATACAATACATATATGATACATATATTAATATAAAAACACTTAATCGACTTTCGGAAAAAAGTAAATAAACATTGTAAATAATCATTAGAAATACTGGAAAGAAAATTAAGTTCTGTTTGTAAACAATTTAATTTTTAATGAATTAATTTTTTTGTGTTTTATTGACAAAACATAATGCGTTTGGATCAATATTAACAAAATAATCATTTACTAGTCTTTATATCGAAAATGAATGCACGATAAAATAATACTTCGGTGATTTGCGGTTCAAACGTGCAATTTTAAATTAAAATTTGCAAATCTAAGTAGAGATATATACCAAAAACGATCAATTTATGAATTCATGAGTATATAAATGTAAAATATTATTGGATGTATGAATAAAAAGAGAACAAATACGTTTGGATTTAACATTTTTTGAGCAAATGTTCAATGCTTATGCTCATTGCTAATGATTACCAAAAGTTGAGCACATGCTCCGAAGTCAAAATGTATGCTTACAACTAGATATTAATTAAAAGAAAAAATACTAAAAAAATTTAGGATTTCTTTCAATGAATTATATTCTTGTCAGTACTCTCATTGTCGAAATGTTATAGTGGATCGTGTGAAAATATTTACTGTACTAAAAGCATTTTGCAACTCATGACTAAAAATCAAGATATAAGCATATGCTCAAATGTATAATCGAATTGATTTATATAGTCCAAAATATTATTAACTACAATATTTTTAAAATGTTCAAGACATAATTAAAAAATTTCAAGTTATAATGGTAGGAAGTACCTTATACAATATGTAGTGTTTCATTTTTGTTTTATGCTTGTAATTTCTATCTTAATGAAACAATATTATAATAACTACTTATATCCACAGAAAAATAATGACTCTTTGATTTATAGCATTTAGGTAGTAACTATAGTAGTAAATTGGTCCAATTACCATAATAACAATAGTTCTGATCCACCAAGTTTAAACTACAACACTTTGGCCGAACTTCAAAATTATTTTAATATTTTTTGAAACTTGATTTAAATCTTAAAACATAATAACTTCATCCAAGCAATTAAAAAAACCCAACGTTTTTAAAACATGTATACGAAAATGATTAAAATAATACAAAATAAAATTTATATATTAATTAAAAAATTTTAATTACGAATATTATTGTTTTTAAAATATATATATACCTACTATATATTATATTTTATATAATATAATAAATATATACATAATATATTATTATATTATTATTATTTATTTAGGCTTATATATATAGGATTGAAAAAATATTTCTAAAACGCATCCAGATCATTATTTTACTTTTCAGAAATATTTTAAGTACAATTTTTCAATATGTTAAAATTATGTATTAAAATTAACTAAAATTTAGACAATTTTTATATTGTATAAATGACCATTTAATAAACCGCCATAATATAATTGCATTTTTTGTTTTGAAATTTATTGACTTTTTGAGTGTTTTATTTCTATTCAAATTTTCAGAATCTAGACTAAATATAATATCAATTCAACTTTTAAATTTTAAATAAATATAAATATTAATACGAGGCGTGTTTGTAAAGTATGTATAATTTTGATTTATAAAATAACCGGGACAATATAGTTTTAACACCCTTATACGTTTACACGAAAGTCTGGACCGTAATGTACTTTCCAACATAATTGCCATTTATACTAAGGCACGAATAATAATAGTATCATTTGACAAACATTTAATCAAAAACGGTAGGTAGGTACTTGCATTAAAAATACAACTCGTGTTATACAATTATATATTTAAACAAAATTCCAAATGGAAAAATGTAAAATTGAAGTTGAACAATGTTTTACCGACGTTTCATAAAATAGTTTTCGGATGTTGTAAGATTTCGGACGAATTCCCTAACTCGTCGGGTTTTTATTGAGAAATTTTCGGGTTTCCAGAAGGTGTGTAAGATGAGTTAGGAGACGAGTTTCGGACTTCGGCATAAAGTTCTCGAAAGATCTACTGATCGCGGTGTACGTGCACGCCTACTCGTATGTCCAAAAGAATTCACAAATACACTTTTACGGTGTCCCGGGGGCTAGAAAGTAAAAGCCGCGATAAAAAGAAAGAAACGGCGGTCGCTGAAATAAAAAAAATACGCGCACAAAGTGTACTGGAGAAAAATTTCTCCCTTTCGATTTCGGAATAATTGCCGGTTTGGCGAGGCTGGCGCGGTCGCCACACTCACCAACATCAATAAACAAGGTTAGTAGGCTCGACGCGAGCCGCCGACGAGAGAGCCGCATGTGCGCGCGCCCGCGTATACTCACTCACGGGAACCGGTTTATATTATACTTATCAATAGAGCGACATTCCTTTCACGAGGCGTGTAAAAATATTATAAGAATTTCCGACCGTCGCGGTCGTCGCCGTCGCCGTCGGTCCTTGGGACATCTCCGAACACCGTTACGCCGCATGTTATATACGCGCCTATTGGCCATAATCGCTGTTGAAGCGTATCTATGTGTGTATACACCTATATATCTCTGGTAACCGGGTATCAACCGCGGTAGCTTGGGCGGCATCCAGTAAAATACGAAAACAGACGACGAAATTCTGTCAAAGGGTTGTATAAATAAACCTGATAGTAGTATTATAATAGTGCATATACATGCAAGTATAACAGTGCAAGGATGTGTATCCTACATTAACAATGTATATATATATATATATATATAAATAAGTAAAAAGTCAAATTTCGACTTTAACTTTTTATCCCCCAACGGATTTCCCGGAAGTTTTCAAATATTTTTAATTAAAAATGATTACCTATAGTTTAAAACTGAAATTTTGAAAAACTCCAACATACAGAGTCAGATAATATATATTCTCATCTTTAAATTTGATTATTTTATTCGTTATTAAGCTCCAAATTTACCCAAAACGCCACAATTTAAATACTGTGTACCTACCATGGTTTTCCGTATTACCTGTTAGATACACGGAGACAAAAAATGGAAATGTAACGTCCGCGTATGTTAATTTTACATTAATGCCAACAGCTTATGTGACAACCAGAATTTGCTGTTTCCATTTATCTAAAAGGTAAAATATCAAAATTACACTATTGAAAACAATGAAAAACTGGCGTCACGTAAAGTTAGAGTTAAATCACCTTTAACAATTTTGAGAGGGAGATTTTTTCTGGAAATTGATATAATATATCCTTTTACATAACAACATTTTTAAACAATGCATTTATAACTATTTAAATGTAGGGAAAGCATAGAACTTGGTATCTTCTTTAAACAATATTCCACAATAATAATTGGTATTTTTCTAGACAATATTCTTCTTTTCAAAATTAAAAATTTTAAAGGTGTTTCCACTTTAATTTTAATACGAATGCTAAATTTTTTGCTTATGAATAGTGTGATTCTTATAAATTGCCTGTTACATAGTCGGATATAGCAAATGCGAGTATCGCGTCACATTAACTTTTATTTTTTCAAATTAATTTATTAAGTTTATTTTTATTTTTAATTACCCTTAAGTGTAAGAAATTTAACATTTATTTTATTTATGTATCATCAAAATTATTTATAAGTTTATGGAAAATGGAAACTAACTGAAACTTAATCGAAAACATAATGCCACTAAAATGGGCAAGGTTACACAAAATGAGTTAATTTAATGATATTTTGTTAACTTAAATGGTATATGTATTTAAAATGTCAATTAACTTTAACTGATAACTCAGGCTAAATGTTTTAATTAACTCAACTATAGTACGTTTGAATAAGCAATAACCAGCCCTGTTAGGTCTTCTTCGTCTTCTATGTTTAGGTATCTCCGTACGTAACCGGTAACAACCATGATATTGTTAAAAAAAATATATCGTATAAACAGGATTCGAAAACATGACCTTAACCTTGATAACCTAAATATTATTATATTCTTTTTATTATATTGGGCCCGCAATAGGTTTTTACGAATTGAGAAGACGCCTGCACACCTTCACTGAACCAAATATCATTGGTAGAATTAACAATATGCAATAATAAAAAATGTGTTTACAATAACAAATTTATTTTGTAAATTTCACAAAATATATACCTAAGTTATATTATAATCTAATAAAAATAATTTGTAAAATTAATACAGATTTTATTATTATGATAAAAATATATGTTATTAAATTGAAAAAATATTCTGTTTAAATTGACTATTTTAATTATAACAAAATAATGGGCGTTTGTTCAACGAAAAAGAAAGAAAGCAATGAACACAAAATATTTATTTTGTATTCAATTGGACAATTTTACTCAAGACATTGATAAAAGATATTGTTAAATCAATAATACGATTTGTTATTTTACTGTTAAATTAACAAGTATTTTATTTCTAAATCAACAAACATTTTATTGGACGTACATTAACAACCATATTATTAAATAATTTTTTATTAAAATCATAGATATATTTGGTTCAGTGTTCGTGACCGATCATAAGAACTTGAATTTTGTTATTTTGGTTGAACTTAGAGTTTATAAATACCCACTACAAAATTAAAAGAGATTAGTATTTTATTATTTAGGTGTTTAAATTTTAAATTGGACCGAAAACGTATTCAGTGTTGAAAGTATGACTAAAATATTCTAGAATATGGTTAGAACTGAGTCCTGAGAATTTAACTTTTTTTAGCGGTCTATGAATTTGAATTTATATGAATATTCTAATATTAATATTGAACGAAAAAACCATCATTCTTTTGTTGAAATTACGCAGGTAATATCATCTTTTAGCTATTTTGGCACTATTTTTCGAATAAACTTGAGTGAAATGGTTAAATGGAATTATCAGCGCGTATCAAAGGACTAATTAATACTAAGATATATAGTATATATTATATACTAAAGAATGCTTACACAATTGAGCATAATCAATTAAATCAATAATAGTTTCATAATTAAACAATTCTAGTTAGGAAATTCTTATATAACTTATTGATAAAGATCCGAAAACTATTATTTAAGTGTTATAGCTTCGTCTTTTCTCAGCTATCACTTTTAATACATAGATAGTGGAATATTTTAATTTCCAAATCTTTTGGAGATGAACCCAGGTTATTGCGTGAATTTTTTTTTTTTAGACATACCGGTTTACTTAAGATTACAATATAATTATTCAACAATATGTGGTTATATCGATAATAATTTACATATAAAGTGCATGGTATATTAAACATTTCATAACAAAATTATTATGTTTATGACGTATGTATAATTGCATTGCCAACAACACTTCAAATATTATACGCTCAACCACTGCGATAAATATAATAAAATAAATACATAATTTAATAAAAGAGACCGAAGTTTAAATAAAGTTCTATCATAATGATCTATTATCATTAAAGGTCGATATACTCGTATTATACTAGGTACCTATATATGTATTGTATTTATCCTATAGTCTCCTATATTGCCTACACAACACAAACATTTTTTCGTTCACAAATTAACTGGGATAAACTGGCTTAAACTGGGATTGATATTAATCAAGAATTAGTATCAATTATTAAACTAGTTATTAAGTTAAAAAGTTTAGTTATTGTTAACTTTTTAATTTAACCAGATTACTTATTTTATGGATTGATAACTTATACAATTATACAGTTAAAAAAAACATGTGAATCAGCTGGTCAATTTTTGTTCGTTTAAATTATGATGAAAAAATTATTTAATATCTGAAATAAATAAATTCATTAGAAGCAAATTAATTTATTGGTTAACTTAAATAAATATACATTAAATATATATTAATATAAAAAATATTATATAAAAAGAATAAGAGTATGTACCGATAGTATTCAAAAAAAGATCATATGTAACAATTAGTTTTAACCGTAAGTCATCATAATTTAAATATAACTTATTTAAGTTAACTTATGCCATGTTAACTAGAGGGTAAACCACTATCAAAAATTGATGTAAAAGTCATTGAAAATCTATCACATAACTCATTGGAAGTCCACGCAAATAGGTAATCCAGTGTACAACATTTTTAACAGTGCATATGTTGCATATGTTAGGGGGCTAAGTTATCCTTTTCAAATTAACTAGTTAGGTCAGTCATTAATTCATTTTTAACTCTAATTAATTTATAAAAAGTTCGAATTAACTTAATCTTAACTAATTAATTTAATTGTTTGGCAAACATTGATATTGATAATTATGTTGCAATTTCGGGGATTTAGCTAAAATTTTTACTGTCGAAATCCCCAAGCCTTAAAATAAATGCACTATTATGATAGACCTTTAATATTTAGACATTATCTTATAAATTACGAAAAACTTCTGTTGGACAATAACTGATAGGTATATTGACATAATAATCCGTATAGTAAATAATTAATAAAAATATACATATATACAAATTACGCGGATCCACTAGAAGAAACTGAAATTATTTTATGACAAAAATAAATATATAACATGCAGGTTGTGTAATTATGTGTCATGTATTATGTAAATTGACAAACTCAATTATTATAAACAAGTGCAGGTTAAACGTTCATCGTAGTTTACAATCGAATTATATTTTACTTAACTCGTGTATCCACTACACTATTACTTATATAATATAAGTACTACACTACATAAATGATCAGGAGGTACCTACCTATATTTTTGTCATGTTAATTTGATGGTTATGATGACAATATATTATGTTTTGTCCTCTATCATAATATGTTTAGAGTTTAATGTTCTATAAAGATATTATAGAATTTTGGAGTCTAACCAATCTTTTTATAAAATAAGTATAAAAGTTTTCAAAGTATTTATAAAAGTATATAAATAAAATAAATTTAAAAAAAAAATTGATAATATGTATCAATAATTCATGCATATAGAAATATTTTGAATATTTTGTTCAATTTTGAATATTTGTACCCTCCAGATGACGTTATAAGTGTTGAAGTAAGAATTTTGTTTAATCCCTCAAAGTTAATGATAACATGCAGCTCGATTTACTCGCATATAATATGTAGTTTAAAAAACCATAAACCAATTTACCTCATGGCTGCACCTATAGGTATATATATATATATATATATATGCATTTCATACATACGACCATAAAAACATGCCGGTTTGCCGGTTATACGTCGGTGGAAGAAGCCTTTTAAAGATGAATCGATCCGATGAGTTGTCATCGGTTGACTAATAATGATGTGTACCAGCTGAATAATATATCTATGTCAAAGTGATTATATATAGTTGGGTTGGTATTGGTATATGAATAATATGAACTTTTAGACACATCAATTTGGAAAGAAACGCTAATGAGAAATAGATACTGTGATAATGTCATTTGTAGATAAAAAAATTATAGCAGGTAGGTATTTCGTATTGATTTTTTTACATTTTATTTCTTTTTTGATTATGAGCATATTAGTTTTACAATAATGTGTACACATTTTTAATGGAAGAACTGTAATTCTAGGGTTGTTAAAAATTTAGGGTTTTTAAATAAAACCAAAAAACACACCCAGTAAAATTATTAGCTAAATACCTTATTTATACATATTATGTTGTTTAAACAAATTTTCAATATTATTTAATATGTATCTAAACCTGTCCCAGGATAAATTATTATATACAAAATTGAATATTAATGTTTTGAACTTTACATATTAATTTTATACTGGACATATAAACAAACTTGTGGAGTAAATATTTAGGTATACCTAAACATAAATATACTATCCCTATAGGTACATTTTAAACATAAACCATGAGTGTTAATAAAATATATTTATGACTTAAGTGTAGATACTGTTTATACTTTATAGAATATAAACAATAATGAGTTAAATATTATTTAAATTTTTTTTCCCCTAAAAACACAATTTGTTGTTTTAATTAATTTTTTTGTTTATTGAAATAGCGATCCATTCTCTCCAAAAATCAGATAGGGTTTTTTCAAGGTTTGCAAAAAAGTATTTCCATCCTCTACTCACTCATTAAAAAAAAAAAACAAAATTCGCTTATAAGTGAAACATAATACTCGGAAGTACCTACTTATCGAAAGTTTTTCGAAATAAAAGAAAAATTAAATTTAAATTATTTTCTAAATTATTATTTGCAATCTTTTTTATACTTTTTTATCTGAAATTTTCATTTAAAATTAATAATACCTACCTATCAAATAAATAATGATCAATGGCGTTCATTTATTTTTGGTAAATAATTTTTAAATTTAAAAAACTAAGCAATATAAATAAAAATAAAAATTTATAAAAATAAATAAGAAAACATATCTAGAGGAGTCTTCGAAAATGTATTGTTTGTTAGGAAATCAAAAATAATTTTGAGATATTTTCTTGTTTATTTATATCTGTATTATATTTGTATGTATAGGTATCTATATAAATTTATTTTAATTTATACAAGTGTACATTTATTAATTAATTTTACTTACTTTAAAATGTCTAAACTAAAAAGTCGACAAGAATAAATTATATGGTGTGATTATTTATACGTAGTGCGTAAGGTATAATTCGCCTTATAATTAAAAACTATGTCAAGTTTAGTGCAAATATTTTTATTTTATAAACTATATAAAATGTTTAATGGTATAGGTTTTAATGAAACGTATTAAATTATAATTTTGACATGAACGATATCGCACGTATCTTAACTGTTATTTTACGTCTAATACTTTTAATTTATATCGCGTAGCTGCAATAACCGCTCAACAGTAAACCTACATTGAACGTTCGACAGTTTGTCAAACTCATAACATTATATTATTGTTCACTATCATTGAGAATAAACTTGTATTTTTATATCAGAAAATATGGGAAAAGAGTACAAATATATAAATAATATCTAATAACTTTAATATAAGAATTATGTTTATTTTAAATTACGTATTCATTTAATTTTTAGTATCATAAAAAATATACTCTATGGTCAGAATTATTGCAAAGGTTTCTTTTTTTATATATATATATATATGAATAATAACATTTGTTATGTATTTGTACTTTAATATAATGTGTTTGTTAATAACATTGTTATTATTTACTAAAATATAAAATATAATTAATTTTTAAGTTCAATTTTTAAGTAAATATAATTTTTTCACTTATTATACTAATAATATTTGATCATAAATAGACACGTATAGCGATTATATATCATTCAGAATACAGTGTAACATATTTGTACCTACCTAATTCATAAGGTTCGTGAATCATGATTTTAGCTAGATCCACTTTTTTAATAGTTATAGAAATCCAAAATTCGGGTTTGGAAAACCAAAAAAGTGACTTTATTTATATTATACTACATTCTAGATGATGATAATGTATAACATACTATGTCACTGGTCTGAGTCAGCCCGTTCTGACTGTTAACATTGAATGCACAGTTAGGAGATTTAAAAATACTATATATTTTTTGCAGAAGACCGTTGAAATACTCACAATTTCAACTAAATTATCAATGGAGCGTGTTTCGTCCAGTTAAGCGTCAATACATATATTGAATTAAACTACATTTAATGTTAAATATTACTTATTAAGGGTTTAATAAGGTTGAATAAATGTTTACATACTTACCGGGACTATATATCTTAGGAGTATCTAATATTTAGTGTTAAATTATACTATAACGGAATAATGTATTTTGTGGACTTTGTGCTTTTGGATGCCTTTATAATGTTTAAATCTTCTATCTAATTCCGCAGCCAGTTCCCTATTTGAGCGAATGCACATAAATACAATGAAACATTAAAGCCGAGTTAACAATAAACTATGTACCATGTAACAAGTTTATTTTATCACACTTTAAGGTGGTATTCCATTTTTTTTTCAAATCCATTTTTTAAATGTAATTTATATCATCAAATTACATAATAATAGCATATTAACAATAGTTTAATAACCATTTAAAAAAAGTAAGGAAAAAGTTAACACCAGTCTAATATTTTAATATATTTTTAAATAATTGATATAATTCTTCGTTTCTATGGAATCATCAGCTGTCATGATGTTATACCAAATGCCACCTGGTGGTTCAATCAATCGGGAAACTTTTTTTATAAACGGTACTATGGCGTCAGTGGAATACGGCTTTTATTTAAAATTATTTAAAGTCCGAATTCTATAATCACTTAACAACCGTATACGTATATATTGAAAAGTTGAATTATAAAATGGCGTTTTACGTAATATATATTAAGTTGAACTTGGTATCAACCATATATAGAATAAAATGTGTAGATTAATACATGATGCACTGTGGACGGTGGAATAAAAACTAGGCTTAAAACTCTGCACAAGCAAAGTATTCGACAAGTTATTCAAATTTAAACTTAAATTTGTAACGATTATATTTCATTAATGATGTTTAACCTTTAAACAGAAACAAACACCAGATTTATTTTAACATTAATTAAATGTTTATCTATTTATAATTAAATATTTAAATAATGTTTAAATATTACATTAAACTTTTAAGATTTGAATGTAGAATATTTATTGGGGCAGTACAAATTATTCACAAAGACGTTCGTTGAAGTGTTAAATTAATAAATATGTACAAGCGTAATAATTACAATCAAAACATATAATATATTATACATAATATAATATTGTGAAAAGTTCATTAAACTCATAGTGCAAAGCTAATAAAAACTGTTAATTATCCGAGTGTTTTATAGCCGCATTGTATGCGTGTACTCCAATATTGTTGAAAACGCGTATACAATATAGGTAGTCAACAGTTATTTGACAAATATTTATGTTTATATATATTTTAGTTGTCCAGAACGAACGAAATACAAAACTTTTTGGGAAAAAAGTTTCGTAATAAATCCGTATCGCGTTATAATTTATTTCCCATTTCTTATTTTATATACGTACACATACACACAACCGAGAGGTTATAACATAATTCATATATAGTCTAATAAATATACAGATATAATATTAAATATTTTGATTACACTTATGTATATACGAATTTACTAGACCGAAATGAAATAAACATATTTACCATGCACAGCAGTGTGTAGATTTAATAACGTCGCGATATTTAATTCATATTTCTATATAGGTACCCAGTAGATACATAAAACCGTTTGCTGTGTCCAAAATTAATTTTAATATATTATATAAACGATAATTATTGATATAACGAATTGGATTTCTTAGTAAATGGCTTTCATGGATATTTCGAAATATTTTGTTAAAACGGATCGATAGATGTATATCTACTGCAGCTGTATTCTGAATGTATAATTTGCCAACGTCATTATACGATATATTATGTATAATTTCTCGAGAAAAAGAAAAATTTAAACAAGGTTTTTATTTGTATTTCCCATGGAAAATAACATTATACTCGCATTTAATTCGTGAATTTCCCAATATATTCTTACCACACAATTATTATCTATTACTTGAATGTGAAAATATCCTTGTTCTTAAACAATAATATAATTTCCCAAATTGTATCGGTACATATAGTGGAAATATAGTAATTAAATTTAATACCGTGTAGGCTATATTTTGATGTATAACCCGTGAATTGATTATGCTATACATATTCTATAATAGTTATTAATTATAGAATATCGTAAAATACGAAAATTGTATTAATAATGATCATCCACGTATAAGAATTTAAAGAAAGGGCAAACGGAAATGGCACAAAAAGAAAGTCGAAATTTACTTTTCAATCGATTTCAACAGATATGATATTAGGTATATTATTATCGGTTAAAATGTGTAAAAATGTGTTACAATATAAATGTAATTTAATTGTAATAAATATTAAACATAATATGTAGGTAGATAATACAAATTATCATTTGTTAAAAAAAAAATCTCTGGTAATAATTATTATCACGTACCTATCTTTCAAATTACCCGATTTCAATAGTCCATGTAAATAATTTTAAAATAATATTTAACAAGAGTTTCATTTTACAAAAACCAAACTAATATACCAACAAATAAAAGTTACCTATATTCAGTAATATATGTAAGGTAAGATTTATTAAAAATATTTTTACACAATTTATTTGTATTTATAGGTACCAACTTTTATAATATAGTGAGATACAAATCAAATTCCAAATTTACTGAGTTGGTCTACCAAAAACGTATTTTATAGCTTAATAAATATAAAAATCTACTCGTGGTTCCAAGATGTTTTAAAACTATATTTAATTAACAAATATATATATATAATAACGTTATGATTTAATTGTTTTTGGTTGTATTATGATTAGATGTTTACTTTTGCATATATTTTACTTCGAATATAACATTTTTTTGATGTTCGATTTCATTGCAGTCTTTAGTTTAAATTCGAGAAAGTAAAAATTGAAAAACTCAATTATGAAGTTCTAACCTAATAATAATCTTATCATTATGATTTTCCTACAACTATTGTCCAGTAAATTATATATAGTCGTAATATTAATTATGACTTATATAAAGAAAAATAAATATATAAAACGTTATAAGGAAGAATCTGGAGGAAATAATAAGTGATTTAAAATGTGTTAAAAAAAAATAAATTCATTTTAAAATTGAAATTATTAAGTTGAAAAAATATTCAAAGCTCATAATTTTTGTATATAATAATAAACTTACTTTAAATGAGATTTTTTTAAATTTTTACAAAATAATAAAAACCAATATCAATTATTGATAAAAAAAAAAAAAAAAACTATATTGAATATTCCTATATCCTAATAAATAACTGAAAATAATAATTATTAAATTATTGCTATACAACTATGGGTTTCCACACAACATAAATTAATACGAAACTACGTATAAATATATATTGCTTATAATTAGTTTCAAGAGGAATTAATATTATCTCGAAATTCATTAGAAAGTATATATGATGTAATATGCGAGATAATTCTGTGCTGAAAATGTAAACAATTTTAGGAACGGAAAATCGATGCATAAGAGATATGTAAGAGCTTAGAGTGGTATAATGTAATTATATATAATACCTTTAGCACATTTAAAAGTTTCAAGACGATCGATTTTAATATTAATGAAGGGGTGTATACATTTTTTTTATTCTGGTTTTTGGTATAATATATAACAGGGACTGGAACCTTTGGATTTGATAGGTACTAGTTCCGATTCTGGTTTTTAGTTTAACAATTTAACGGTTCTGATTCAGTACCTGTTATTTTTTTAAATAAATATGTGGTTTCGGTTCCCTATAAATTACGGTTAAAGTTCTGGTTCTCATCAGTTTCAAATATAATATTAAATTTAAATATTTCATTAGTAGTTATATTGAACAATTTGGTCATAATATAAAAAGTATAAAAATAAAGAAAACAATTATTTAAAATAAAATTAGTATACTAATAGTGTACACCGCATTGGTAGTAGCTAAGTATTATAAATGACATTATTGTGGTGACTTTTATAGAAAAAAACGTATTTACATTTAAAAAATTAACATTTTGGAAAAATATTTTAAAATAGACATACCTACAATATATATAAAAATTCAAAACACCAACAAGAAAAGATTATCTTAAAAACGAAACTATAACTGTATTTGTTGCCTCTATCTAACACACAGAACATAGCAAAAATCGGGTTTCGTATTTTAAATATTATGAGTTATTGGTTGAGTTTTGATAATGTCAGATTTTTATGATACAGATAATGAAAATAGTATGATGATCTGAATTTTTTTGGAATTATTATTGTTTTAATAAATCAAATTTAAATTTTATTAAAAGAGTACAAATGTGACATTTCAATTTTAAACATTTTTCATTTAAAAAAATTATTCCAACAAAACACATTATATTTTTCATTATTTTTTATTTTACGCTATTATATCCAAAAAAGCCGGTCAGTAGGTTGTGGAAGCACTTCGCTCGTCGGGTGTCAGTATTGGTGGATGCACTTCGCTACTGGGCAGGGTACTTTTGGTGGATGTATTGAATTTGAAAGCAATGATAAATCATT
>JAIPRL010005591.1:0-31301 GCA_025469235.1 Pemphigus obesinymphae
TTTACATCATTGTTAGGTTACATATTTTCAAGATAGCTTAGTTTAAGCATTCCTCTTTCAAAATAATTTAACACTTTTCCTTTTAAACGAATAATCGAAGAAGTTGTAGATGTAGACCGAAATGAAGTTTATCGGTGTCGTATTGATATCGCCACCCTTTTAGGCTTTAGCCATTCACGGATAATGGAGATTATTTATTACCTATATATGATACCAATATCATTTAATAAGATCAACTATTCAACATTTTATATCATGCTTTTTATCTAAAACCAATTATGTGATGAGGACAAAAAACATTCATTTTCGTGATTTCAAGATTTTTCCAAAAATAAATTATAATTTTGTTAAAAATTTTAAATAAAAATTGAAACAAACATTGCGTTCCTTGCGTTCCTTGATAAATAAATTAAGGGGGTACGCTGTTCGACAAGAAAAAAATGAAGAGTAGCTCCGTCCCCCTGCGTCCCTCCCCAAATCCACCGCTGATAATAATATAAAAAATACATATACGCATACTACCGCACGATACGCGTGATATCATCGTAAACGTGTAGAAACGATATTTTCTAATACCTCAACCCATATCTGCCTATATATATGACACGTATATAATAATTAATATGATAGGTAATATCGCAATATCGTATTTCGTTTGTATACGCAGTTTCGGGACCGTGTACAGCTGCGTGCATAATATACGGTTTAATTAGCGCGTTTAACAAGACACGGCGAATAAAGCCCCGGAGGTGAAAAGTATAAAACACACAACAACACTATATACTATAATACTACTATACATACCTATATGATATTATATATTATGCTAAACGGCTTCCGTTAATCCCGATGACCATATATTATAAATATATTGTATTTTATACGCACCGCGATATTCGTACAAGTACAATATAGGAGAGATACACGTAAAAACAACCGTACGCCGACTATATATATATATATATATATAGTCCGGACGGATGTCGGAAATCTCTAATCAGTGCTATCTACTAGATCGCTATCCACGAAAAAAAAAAATTTAAAAAAAAAAAATGATAATATGCGTATAGTGTGCATATACGTGTAAAATACATATATATATATATATATTATATACGTACGTGCCCACGAATGTATACGAATTAAGCATTATTATTATTACGATTATTACGATTATTATTATTATTATAATAGGTATACGCGATCGGCCCCGTGAAACGAAATCCGTTTCATGACTTCTCGAGTGTGATAGAGACCAATTTGATTTTGCATATTTTTACATAATTTGGATACTTCGGCCCCCGTATACACACACACACACACACATATAAATATACCTATAATATGTTGTGTATACATACATACGCATAATATTAATGCATTTTGTCGATTTCCGCGTTTCTCGGTGTTTGTTATGTTGTCGTTAACATTATCGTTTTTGTGTTTATCGCGTACACGTCTATGTATTATAATAGATATACATTGCGTGAGATTTACCGTTGGTAGAAAAAAATACAACAAAATGGGGTGTTTCGACCGTTACGGGGCTGAATGTACCTATATATGAATGTATACGATATCGACACGTCGAGTATGTACAAACGAAAATCGTGTACAATTTCGTATAGGTGTTATGCGCGTTTACAAAATTTACGCATATTCATAAAATATATCTGTTTACTATAGGGACAAATCATCGCAGATGATATTATAAAAGTTTCGTACCTATACATAAATAGGTACGTGCATCGCGCATTCGAATTCCGAATGTTTTCGTATATTGATATTTGCGAGTTCAAAATACTGTATATATACCTATATGCAAGGCTGGGCATTAACGAGTTAAAAGCTAAAATCCAAGTTAAAAAGTTAAGTTAATTTTAATTAAGTTACTTAACGCGTTACTTTATTTTTCAGATTAACTTTTAACTTAATAAGTCACTTTTTTATTAAAATTAACGTGTTAACTTCAAGTCATAACTTTATACAAAAGTATCTAAATTAAGTTAAATTTTGCCCGAAGAACAATGCAAATTTTTTACTTTTTGGTACCTATACGCAATTTTAGTAGGTACCTAGAATAGCATGTATGTAATCGTTAAGAATCGATGTACCACTCACGCACACGCCACGATACGTTGTTGGCCGTACGCGAATATCGGGCTGAGCCCGGTCTTTTTAACTATACATGGAGGCTGGTATTTATGTCCATCCAGTATAGAAAATATATTGAAGTAGTAAGTAGGTACTGCTTATTTTACACTATATTAGTGTGAATCAAACAATAATGTAGGTATCTTGGCAGTTAAAAGTTATTTTCTGATTTCTTATTTATGCATGGGTTTTAAAATGACGTGTTGTATATTTATTTTTACATGTACCTATACACTTTTTCAGGCAAAATTCCCGAGTAGTTTTTTTGAGCGTAAAAAATAACCATACTTTTTTACCTTATTAAGATATAATAGGTAATTTTAACTTTTAATTAAGTTAAGTTACTTTTTTTTTTTCAAAGTTAACTTTTAACTTTAAAAGTTAATAAAAAAATATACGAGTAACTTTTAACTTCACAGCTTATATTATTTTCAATTAATTTAACTTAACGAGTTAAAAAATATCATTAACTTGCCCAGCCTCGTATATATGTACCTATAGTATTGTACGTATCTACAATGTAGATTCTACAAGTGGAAGGTAAAATTTACACTTTAATGGTAAACGTGAAATTTTTATAGTCCCGTTGTAGTGTATATGATTCGGGTCGTATAATATACGTATATATATATACCGACTATTATAGAGCTGCTGGAATGTCTCTCGAGAATTTCTAGCGAGCGGTAATACAATATTAGTCTGTTTTAAGTCCTTTTTTTAAAACATTTTTCTATTATCATCATAACTGTGTATATACTACAAATTTAATTAAGCCTACTTACAAATTTTCCAGAATGTTTATATATATATACAATTTTGAAATAGCCAATGTATATAGAGGTGAGTTTTTAACGGGGACCTCGCTGCACCACACAGTTCTAAAGATTATCATACAGGAAGTTTATTATTCTTGCATTATATAGGCTTTGTGCGAGTGCGAGTCTTACACGCTCATTATAATTAGTGTTAGTATCTCGTATGAAAGAACGTATGTAATAATGTGGTACATACATTATGCCGTATAAAAATATTTGAATTTTCCAAAATACCAACTTTTATGAGGCACTTTTTAATAATTATTTTTAGTTCATTAGATATATTCGTTTACAATTTTTGAAACTTTAAACATTTTTTTTATAATATTAAATATGCCACTCAATCATTCCCTCGAGTAAGTATAATGATGGATTTATGCATGTTTGTTGAAAGACAATAAAACTTATATCCAGGTCTGTCCCGTGGATGGACGGGTTAGGAGGTATCTCCACCCCTCAATTTCGGAAAGCAGTCGGCATATATTTTTGTTTATTCACGTTTTGAATAAAGTATTTTGGAATTTTGTCGGGAAATTATGCAGCAAAGAAGTATTTTTCAGAATTTTAAGTGGGCAAACCATAAGTTATTAGGATTTTAATCGGGGAAATGGAAAAAAAGTTGATTACCTTTTTCTTTTTATGTTTTGAAGAGATGTATTATATATTTTTTCTTCAAATTTCTCCCCCCCCCCCAAAAAAAAAAAAATTCTTTCTTTGGGATGGCCCTGCTTATACCTACATATTTCAGGTATTCAGGTATAATATATGCACAGTATACAATATGTGGAAATACCTATATAGGTACCTACACATGTTTTGTTCATAATATTAGTATAACATAATAGTATCTACTATGTATCTTTATTTTATAAGAATGATTAATTATAATCACCTGTTAAAATATGTAATAATCGTAAATTAGAATTTTATATTAATAAATAAGAAGTAAGTATAATATTATATTATAATACTGCTTAGTCAATTTATTTATAGTTTCTAATAAAAATCGTGAAAAACAGAAGCTTGGTATATATTATGTATACAATTAAAATGTCGACGGAAAAAAATTAATGGTCCAAAGATCAAGTCTTTAAATTGCTTATCTTAAAAGTTAGGGTAGTAGGTAGAAGGAGCCAAATTTAAATTTTGGAATTAATAGATTTTTTGATTGAAAATTTATTTTAGTCGGTACCTATACTTAAATGATGTCATTTTTTGATTTTCCTATAGTAGTGTTCATAAGCGTAAAAAAAAATTATATTTTATATCGGAAATATTTTATAAATTTTGGGAAAATAACAAAATAATGAACATAATTTTCATGGTTACATATGTTTTAAAAATTACTATATTATTATATCGAAATTTACTTAGAATGGTCTTTTAAATGCAATAATTTTTGTTTTCAAATTTAATATAATAATAATACACTATCAAGTCTGAGAACCGTTGGGATGATGAATCAAATTCCACTATTTGTATCTGTGTGATATTTTTTAGAAATATGTGAATTTTTCGATTTATTTTTAGAATACATTAAAATGATATATAGCAGCCCCAAATCCAAATAGGTACAATACGTGTCTACGTGCGTACGTGTATATGAATTTTAGATATGTAAATAATAATTATAAATGGAAATATATACTTATATTATCTTATTTTTTATATTGATAATAATTGTATTTCTAGTGACGGTTTTAAGCAAATATTTTTCTCGACTCTTAATTTTCCAAGTAGATAGCCAGTAGGTACGTATAAACAATTTCGCCATAAATGGTCCGCGACCACGGGCTATAATATAATTTATTACATTGTTTATTTAAGTATATTATTATTATTATTATTATTATTATTATTATTATTATTATTATTATTACTATTATTTTTTTACATTATACTATTATGTTAAGTTAAAAAGGCAATTATATATGTCTTTGACGGATAAAAACCTGTTTGTATGCAAAACACCCACCTAAGGAAAATACTAGCCGAGAAGCTTTTTAAAAAAACTGTACACGTACCTATTCATTATTATTTTCGGTTAATATTATACTATAAAGAACTAAATTCTGAAATAAAAATGAACAATCGTACTATTTTATATAAATAATATTGTTATTAAATAAAACAAATTCATTTTTAAAAAGTGTACAAATCTAGAATATTATTAATTCCTCATTAATTTCATTGAAATTCATTATTTTTCGTATACTGGTAGGTACTAGGTATTATAATATTGTTTTTCATATATAGGAACATGTAGGTACTTATAATTAATATAATAATATTAATATATAACATAATTAATTACTTTAAATTAATTAAAAAACATATTTTTGCGTAGGTATACTAAATTTCAACATTTTAACAATACCATTGGACATAAAAGCAATGCTGGGCAAGTTAATGATTTTTTTTTAACTAGAATAAGTTAAGTTAATAGAAAAAAAATTTATAACTTTAAAATTAATATTTATTTTTTTTCTTAACGATTATGTTAAGTTAAAATTTAAGTTAATATATATATATATATAATATATTAACTTAAGTTAATTTAATTTTTTTTTTTATTGAATCAATATAACATTTGAGATATAAAGATATAAATTAAGTATCTATTATTTTGTTGGAAATACTGTTATTTTTAACTTTAAGCATTTTAAAACTGTTAATAATCATTGACATAATATTATTGAAAATACTACAATATAATTATAATAGTAATAATTATTAAAATTAACAATAAATAGTTTCATAAAATTGTTTAATTAGTAGGTACCTAAACTTTTTTTAAAAATTCTAACAAATGAAAATTTCTCATTACCTTAATATTGTTTATTGCAGGTGGGAAATCTAATATGTTCCTCAATTTTTATTATGGGGAGATTATTATATAAATTATAATGTATAGTTATTCTTGTTTTATTTATATTTTCGGAAAATAAATAATTCCTATAATATAAGAATTATTAGAACGACAAAAACAACTTTATTTTTATTCAACCATTATGACAATATACACAATATGAAATCAAAATGTATCTATTATTTCAAAATTAACTTAACTGAGTTTTAATTAAAAGTAACTTGTTAATTAAAAGTCAATAGAGCCAAAAATAAGTTAAGTTAATAATGTAAGTTAAAAAAAAATCAAATATAAAAAGTTAAGTTAAAAGTTAAAATCAATTTAACTTTCAACTTAACTATTAACTTACTAACTCGTTGATGCCCATTGTCCAGCTTTGGGAATAAGTAACCATCAAATCGGGTTTTTTCTCGAAGTTAATTAAAAGTCAATAGAGCCAAAAATAAGTTAAGTTAACAAAAAAAAATCAAATATAAAAAGTTAAGTTAAAAGTGGAAATTAACTTAACTATTAACTTATTGACTGGTTTATGCCCAGTATTGCACCAAAGTACGTATAATGTACTATATATACTATACATATATATATTATAATATTATTTTCGTCATACATAATATTATGTTTGCTGCGAATCTTTCTCGGATAAACGACGATTTACGTTAATAATAATTAATTTAGAAACTATGTTTATTAAAATATCGGCAGCATAAAAGTTTTCAAATTTCAACTACACCGTATTATATATAATAGTTTACATCCATATTGAAAACTTTACTTTGCCCGGAAAGTATTGAACAAACAATAATTAGATTAGGTACTATACTATATAGTGTATGCACTATTATATATTCATAAAATCGCCACATCATCATCTACACTTATAATTTGTACACATATACATAACGTATTATATATTAGTAATAATAACAGCTATTAATCATATCTAGGATTATATAGGTCAATGGCAATGTTTGACTCTGTATATAGTTACGAAGTAAACTGTAATTATCATAATATATATTCTTACGTGTGGTTTTCTGTGAAACATATTTTCCAATTATACGGTATTCAAAAGTTTTAATAATAATTGTTAATTTATTCGCGAATTTAACTACATTTTGTTTGCCTAAAACGAACAATATTATTTTATAACTCGAAGGTATAAATATATATATATATAAGAATAATATTAAACACTGACAATTTGTACGAGTACATATAATTTTGTTCTCGTTAACATTTCGAAAATGCACATTTAATTGACATTATAATATATACATCATGCACGTCAACGCGACTTAATGTCATCGACACACACGTTTCAATAAAATATATAAAGATATAACACCTAACCTATATAGGTACGTACGTTTTATACGTGATATTTACATAAAGTAATTTAAACGATTATTACAATTTTATTTATCTCATTTAGATTTCGATATTATATCGCCACGAGTTTAATTTGTAAAATAATAACCGTTAAAATTAATGAAAAAAAATTACCATATTTATAATATCATTGGGAAAAAAATACGATTGAAAATGTCAAATTGTATTAAATTGTAACAAATAACAAATTGTATTCATAATTGTTTACCGATTGATAATTAATAATCTATGTCTTTTGTTACATCGACTATATTTTATCGTAATGATAACATTTTAATCAGGACGATGTAAATATTATTAGAATATTATATAATATATATTTTTATATATAATAATGTCAATTATAATTGTGTCAATTTGACAGTAAATTGTCAACATAACAATAATATTGCAGTTATATCTATACAATAAAAATAAAATATAATATTCCGATATAGTTTCTTTTTTCTTTTTAAATAACACAATAAGTATATAAATAAATAAATACGTTTTTTCACCCAAAAGTTAAATTTACATAAACGGCAAAGTTGTAAAACCTTTTATTCTAGATATTAAAAAAATAATAACTAAATAATTGTTAAATGAACAAAATATATTTATCGGCTAGATAGTGATAGTAACGTTATTGATTAAATTAGTATTTTATCATTAGTAATAGGTTTTTTTCAGTAATTATATATACTCGTATATATATATATGTGTGTGTGTGTGTGTATGTAAGTATATATAAGTGTCATATAATGTATGTTATATACCCAAATTATATTTTATTGTAACAAGTATATGTTTATTTACTAACATAAAGCAAAAAATATTTTACATTAAATCTCAGTTTCAGAGTTACCTTATAATGATAAAGGCATTTAAGTATAAGAAAATACATAATTTAACAAACGCATAAATTTGATGATCTGACACTTGTGCCTTTAAGGGAGACGTCCGTTGTTTGTTATTGTTATTATTATTTAGTATTATAAATTGAGTTTATTTTTAAATATACATATTGTATACATTTTTTTTTGCATAATTATACTTTTACAAATCGATTTGTATTTCGTTATTTCATTAAATTTAAATTTAAAATGTTAGGTATTCATTTTTATTTTGCGAAATATTTTTCTTTTTATAAATTAAAAATAAAAAAAATAAAATAAAACGCAATTATAAAACTTGATTACATTCAATCATGATCGTTGCCTATACTATAATGTTTTCTTAATACTACAGTTTCATACTGTATACTGCATATTTTTAGTCATAAACACATTTTCTTGATCCATTAATACAAAAAATATTCATTTAATGATCAATTTGCATATTATGTAAATCACTCATGACAATAATAAAACACCAAAATATATCGATAAATAATAGAAAAATGTCCTGATCGATCTAAAATGACTTACCTAAATGATCTTCAAATTCAAAGTATACATTCTAGTCGATATATCATCCGATAGAAAGGTATTTAGCAAAACGCATCCTAAGAGAAGTACCTATACAAGTTAGAATCTAATGTTAGCTTCCACGATTCCCCTTTGAAGTATTCGCGTGACCTTTGGGATATTATATAGCCTTACTTATAATATGTTAATATTATACCCGGCAGCGAAGCCTCATAATAATATTTACATATTTATTGCCTATACAGTACGTAAATATTAATACTTATAACCAATAGGTACACGGCAGAAAAAAGATTACTGCAAGTCATGCCGAAATGTTCCTTATAAAAATAATTTCTATATATATATATATATAATAGAAATACACGTATTTGATGTAAAACCGTCGTTTATTTTCTCTTGGAAGTTTATGTTTGCCAAATAATAGTACCTATTAATTTAAATTGTCATTATGAATATACAGTAAGCCCTCAAAACGTAAATTCGGAAATAGAAGTTTTCAGAAACCAATTTAAACACACTATACACAAACACATTATACATTCAAAGCCCCATATAATACTCTACTTTGCGTTAGTTAGATCTTATTCACAATTTAAATCTCGTAACAGCTCATGATTTTGTCGATAAATTACATGATAATGTTCCATATCAATTATTTACGTCAGTTTCATTCAGATTAGATATGCCTATATATGTAGAGACCTCGTTAGCTTGATTAATCCTCAGTCATGTTCAGCTAAATAACAATTTAGCACAATATATAATATATATTTATTGCTTACAACAACGTGGATTGTCTCAAATTATTGAATGAAATTTTGTAATGGTCTCGTTTTACATACAATTAGAAAATATTACGAATTAATTAATATTTCTTTATATTAAAAAATTCGATTATATTCAGATTTCAGATTTATTTTTATCCGAGAAGTCTAAAGTGTCCCTTTTTTTTCCACATGTGACATGAATCATTTCCCCATAACGTCTTAGAAATACTATCATATTAGTTTATATTTTGTAAAGGTCAAACATATTATGATTATTATTTGTATTTTTGAATAATGTTTACTCATTGATAAAATTTGATATAATCGTTCCTGTTTAATATAGATATACTTAAATTAAAATTGTTTATCCAACTATAAAGTACTTATAAATAATATAAAACCCAAATCCACAAAAATGTACATTTTTATCGTAAACAAATACGTATTTCAGTAACATAGTTACCATCTTACACAGTCTGTGTTTTACACTGAAAATGGTAACTTAGTAACTGAAATACGTATTTGTTGACAACAAAAAGTACATTTTTGTGGATTTGGGTTTCATTTTATTTATATACTTGTCCATGTTGAATATTCAAAGGACTTAATAATATAGGGTAGGTACTCGTGTTATTTTCGTTTATCGATGTTTGAAATATTCTTCAAACATCTTATTTCGTTTAATTTAACTCTACGTGTACACACTGCAGTGCACGTAGTGTATTTAACTAACAAAAACAACCAAATTTCTATTTTACTACTGAATTTATGTGTAGGATTCGCGATTTTCAAAATCGTTTGGTTTCATATTCTTTTCGTGTTTACCGAATCGAGAATTTAATCAAACTATATAGGTAAATAGTATATCAATAATAGCTAGCAAATCATATATCCTTTGAATTTCTTTTTCTTTCTTAGAATATATTATATTATTCGTTAGAAGCCAATATTTAAAGTATTCTGAAAACTTTAATCTCATGAAATACGTGATGTTGATCAAAGACTTCGATAAAAAGAAAACAATGTATATTCAAAAGGCACACTAATCGATTTTTTTACTTTTACATTATACATATTTATAAAAGAATGTTGTTTTTGAATGATAATTTTATGTCATCATCTATACCTATATTTAATATATATATATATATATATAATTTGTTATCAATTATTACACATTACCTAGCTCTTTGTAGTAAATTTCAAAATGTCATTCTTATCATTATTCTTAAACTTTATCAATTATAACTATATATCTACTACATTAAATTATAATTTTTCAGAACAATTTTATATAATATATATTTATATATTTATTTTGTGATATATATATATATTAAGTCAAATATGTGTTTAATTTAAATTAATTTTTAAATAATTGGCAAGTATAATAATATTATATCCAAATTATTTAATTAGAACTTCCAACATTTAAAAATCTCACTTTGGAATGTTTTTCGAAAATCAAATTTCTAATTATTTTGCTTAGCTGTTTAATTAAACCAACCTGTAATAATCAATTGTCTTTGTCTTAAGAGAATGCTACATCAATAATTTTCAGATATAAAAACATGTGTAGAAAACAATCTCTCAAAGTGATTTTACAGTTCCAAAAAAAAATATATTTAAATGTATAGAAAACAATAGTTTGGAGACGATATCATAGGGTTTTATCAAAATATTAATTATGAAAGAAGTTATTACAGCGATTTAAAAAAAGGATTTTTATACATTCGATATTACATTAAAAATAGAATAATAAAAAAAAAAAAATGATGAGATCGTATCCGAAATGTTATCTTTTAAATATTTTATATAGGTGTCTTAACTCTAAAACCATTTTAAAAATGTTTTTTGTTTATTTTAAGTCTCGTAAACTTATTTTTAAACGAATGTTCAACAATAAACAATAATATTAACAATAAAAAATGCTACGGATACAGGATTATTTTTAAATTACTTTAATAATATATTTAAATTTTTGGATTTTAATTTTTCTTAAAAATTGACTATACAAAACCCATTAAAAATGTTGGAGATCACATCCTCTTAATGTTAACTATATATTAGTAGAAAATATTATTGGATTGGGATATGTGCAAATGAATTACACTCCCTTGTTCTTGAAAAAAAACCATATCTGAAAAATAAATACGAAAAAATATAGATAATATTTTTGTGATAAGTATATTATAATTATTAAATAGAAAATTTCTCATATCGATACGTATTTCTGCGTGAAATTCAGATAAATATAATATTTTATGCAGTTAAAGTAGGTATATGTATAGGTACTATAATATTATTTGTAAATGCAAAACATTTTAAAGCTCTTTTCTCTTTAGTGAGTCTTAGATACGACACTATTTTAATATTCAGGCCCGTCGTTAGATATTATCCCCCCTAATGCAGATAATCCGTAATATCGCTTAATCTTTGGGGCTAGTCAGGGGCACAAATATATATGTATGGAAAGGGGGAGAAATATAATTTGCCGTTTATTTAAAAACGTAAATTAACAAAAAAAAAAAAAGTCATCAATTTTTTTCAAATCGTCCGTTGTCGATATTCATGTTTTAATTTTGGCATCCTAAAGCGAAATATTTTTCTTTTATTTTTTTCCTAGCCCCATAAAGCGGACTAAAGCGACCTAAAACGGACCTCGCTTGTATTATATTTATTCGTTTTTCCGAATGACTGCTCAACGACACGTTTATCCGTTGAATTGTAAATGTAAATCGAAAATCTAACCATTCCTGAAAACATATATAGCATAATATATACAGGATGAAATGCAATAATATTAATTGTATTGTAATTCGTTAATATAATCAGCTATATAGGATTGTAAAGAATATCGCGTATTATTTTATATTGTTATGATATTATATAACCGGGAATATGACTATTATTATAACGTGCAAATGCGTATCGCTATAAAAAAAAAAAATTTTGTTTAATGTCAATTTATTATTACTATAGGTATGTAAATTTACATAAGATATTTATGTGAATTTATTTTGAATGTAAAAATGAGTAAATCTGTCATGATCGCATAAGTTAACCATATTTGAATAGATTTCTACATAAATTTCAACTAGGTAGTAATACCGTGTACATTTACATAAAGTATTAATGCAAATTCAGTTTAGCTTATAAAGTAAGTAAATTTATCCCGATTTCTTAGGTGAATAATATTTATAGGAGTTTAATACGAATACTAATGGGTAAATTTACTAATATTATAGTTTGGTAAATTTAAACCATTCAAAGATGGTAAATTGTAAAATCATGAATTGTAAATTTCAACGACGGCCATATGTATATATTGTAATTTTCACAACCAGTTGGTCGATTGTGCCGTTGCCACACATTTTATGTAAATTTCGACCAACAATTTTTTACAGTATGTATATACATAGGCAATATTGTATAGGTAAATACCGCGAGTTGTGACCGAATTAGAATATATTATTATAATACAAAAGTGAACTATAATAGATGGTGGGGGAGGGGGGAAACGTTTTAACCCATGATGCGTTTATTATTATTAAAAATTTTTTCACCATATACCTATATCTACCTATATGTATTTACGCAGTAATTAAATCTATTACATAACGATGCGTTTGGATATTGTGACCGTTGGAATTTACGGATGAACAAATAATAAATTTAGAAAATTATTTGTCGGTGAGAGTAATGAAAAAAAAAAAAAAAAAACAAACAAATCGGTTTTATATTATCATGTGATCCGTATGTTATTGTCATAATGCGTATACCTATACGGCAATATACGCGCTTAAACATATTTTGTTATACGATATTTCGACTGCATATTATTATTAGCGAGTATAGTGCAATATTATTATTTGGATCGCGTACATTATATTATTATTATTATTAGGTATTATTAGGTATTATTGTTGTCTCTCGTCGCAATAAATACACGAGCGCGTGCAGTTTTTTTTTTTTTTTTTCGGGCCATATTCCAATCCGCGCGCCGTGTCCTTGGCGAATATAGTCGTCGGTAGCCGATGTAATATTCGCGCGCAGCACGTGGACCGCAGTAATAATGTACACATAACAAAATATAATATATATTATCGTACACAGTACATATATATATTATATCATTATGTACGCACATAACTATATCGTATTATATTTTATAATAATAGTCTCGATAGACGTTGTTCGTACGATAGATTTACACGGGTTTTTTCGACTTTGTACCCTTTCGGTACCGCTACTTATTATTGTCGTTGGTCTCTTTCGATCTCACGCGGACGTACGAGATTTCGTCAAATTTCAGACGGTGTGCGATATATTATATGGACCGCGCGGTATAGCAGCGCGACCGTCCACTTCCCCATTTAAATGCGTTTCCCTCGCAAATTAATTTTAAATAATATATATACGCACTGAACGAAATATTATCATCGGTATAGAACTAACAACACGCAATAATCGCGAATTTTAACAAACGAATAATATTCGTTAAAATAATAATACGATTTTTGATCATTTTAACGTAACTACCTATATATATATAGGTATATATATATATATATATATTGTTAAATTAATAAAAAATGTGTTTACAGTAACAAATTCATTTTGTAAATTTCACAAAATATACAAGTTATAGTCTAATAAAAATAATTTGTGAAATTAATACAGATTTTTGTGTATATTATCGTAATAAAATATGTTATTAAATTGAAAAAAAATATATTCTGTTTAAATCGATTATTTTGATTAACAAACGGCGCGTTTGCTCTACGAAGAAAAAAGAAAGAAATGAACACAAAATATTTGTTAATACAAATACATTTGTATTCAATCGGACAATTTTCCCAAGACATTGATGAAATATACCTATTGTTAAATCAATAATACGTTTTGTTATTTTACTGTTAAATTAACAAATATTTTATTGGACGTATATTAACAAGTAACAACCATATTTTTAAATTAATCTATATTTTTATTGAAATCACGGATATATTTGGCTCAGTGTATCCTATATAATATGTATACACGCCTATTTTCCTTGAAAAAATTATAATTTATACGCAATAAATATTAAAGATGTTACCGTTACAAATACGTAATCAGCCATGATTCTTAATTTATATATTATATATTAATAATTCTTTAGATATAATTATTATATATATATATATATATATATATATACAATGATGATGATGGTTTACAATATTATAAAATTGTTGGTATAATAATATATAGGTAGGTATACCGATGTACAAAACGTATTAATTTTATACATATAATAGCAATTTCAAAGAGGTAAAAGCAAGTACAATGTAATTGAGTGGTGATAGAGTTGGTGAGGTTGAGTGACTCGACTATTTAGGATAAATTCGAGGAAGATATGAAACATGGGATGGACGGATAAAGTGGAGAGACGCGTCAGATATTTTATGTGACAAAATTATCTCAATTAGGTTAAATTATGCATTTTATAAGATATATTGGTGTGGCCTGCATTGATGTATACAGATCAGAAAATCGGGCGGTAGATAAGAAAATAGAACAGAAGATGGAGTGTAGCAGAGATGATAATGGAAAGGTGGATGAGTGGAGTGATTATATAGTGTAGACAAAATAAGAATAAAGTATATAAGAGGTAGTATAGAAGTGGCTTTAATAACAAACAAGATAGATTGAGAGGACTCTGGCATATTTTAAGGAGGGAAGAAACAGAGGAAATATATAAAATGTTCAAGGAAAAGACCGAAAGAAAGGCAGTTGGATGTGACATGAGTAATAAGTCATATGAAGAGGATACTGATGTAAATGATGAAGATGCGGGAGATCAATATAAGTGGAGGAAAGCCAAGGAAAAAATGAATAATAGTTGGGAATAGCTATTAAAATAAAAATATATATTAAAATGTTAATAGTATGAGTATCTTATTAAAACATTTCAAAAAATATGACGGAATTTTAAATTGTAATTTTGTAAAAGTTTCAATGTAGGTACGTTGGGACTGTAAATTTGAAAATAACATATTTTTTCATGACAAATCTTACATTAATATAAAGGTACAACCTCACTTTAACAGTTGTCTCGTAAAAACACTGGAATATACAAAAGTTTTTTAGAAATGTTGAATAAAATCTACAGTATATTATATATAAATATATAATATTGTTAAGAAAAATAGTTTTTTTAAATAATTAATTAAGTTAACAATTACCTAATTAATTAATTATAATTAGTAAACATGATAAAGTCCCATATTAATTATTTTCTTTCTTCGGCATCTCCACGACCCGCGTACAAGAATGCTTCTTTCGTCATATCATATTATACCAAGAACTTTATTTAATAATATGTTAATGAGTTTTACAATGTATATAGGTATTTAAAATTTACTTAAGACTTATCTACATTATGATTTTATGATTTTAAAGACTATTTAATAAAAATCTCGTTCATTTATAGACATATATTCTCATGTATTGTGTAAACTACATAAAATATACATATATCAATATACTTACATTTAAATTTAGATGGGAAACTATCACACGACACACATCTTTAAAAATATTCATATGCTATCAGTTATTATTGTGATTTTCGTAATAAACCGTGCGCCATAGATTATGTTATCATTAGGTATTACCGCCAAAATTCAAATATCTTTAAATTGACCGTAAATTTAAAACAGACATCTACGCTTTCAATGCTAGGTAAAATGCTGAACGTGTCTTTTCGCTATCAACTTGAGGTTAATTGGATATACTAGATATACTATAGAGAATAGTCAAAGATTATTTTTAATTGGTCGCTGTAAGCGATTAATAAACACGGTGTTGTTGTTTCAAATGATCTCGCCAATGCAGTTGTCGATTGCAGTGTTATCATCACATTTGATTTCGTTTCTTCCCGTATCCTAGATTCCCAAGCTCGGTAAATCGCTCGCTGTATCATTGTGTGACATTTCCTGTAAATTATCACACCTCTTGTATCTTCGCTTTCAATGTCATCGCTTCCGGTATCTTACATCCAAACCTAGATGCATTTTCCCTTTAACTCTTCCAGTGCCCTCGCTTCGAAAACCAGATTAATTGCACGCTGTAAGCAAATAACGCTTTCGATGTCCGATGTCCTCTTTTCCAATTATGCCCCGAAGTCGGACAATGGTTCCCAAGCTCTTTTGGGAAGTTGAGGGTCTTGTCCCCAATAGGAAGCTGAGCTTCTAATCTATTAAATAATATGATAACTCCAAATAGACGGGTTTTTCTGGAAAAGAAAACCTTACACTTTTTATCTAATTCCTCGGACCGTTTTTCGTATCGCCGGCCGCGTGGGTATTTTCTTTTCTGTTTTATCGCTGTCATGCATTGAATTCACGATATTACCGCTTTCCGTTCGTTCGTATTTCGACTTTTCCGAAAACGCGAAGTTTAGGTACACACCGTATACGTTCTGTGTTCATCCTATAAATCGCTTGGAAGAATACCGTTCCTTCGTTTCTTATCGCTTGAGCTTCATTTCACCCTCGCGGTCATCTTATCACCCCGATCTCCTGAAATCAGCGTTTGTTATCTTTATCGACGTTTTTCGTTGCCGTGGAGGTTGGATTCGGGTTTCCCGGACGTTTTAACGCTAGACTAAACATTTATTTATCTAGGAATCGTCTCTGTACGACCGAGACGTTTATTCCGAATATGTGTGGGTACCTATATATTATGAGTCAACATACGGTACCGTCCGTGAACGAAATAGTTTAAATACGAAAAATTTCGACTATTTTATTATCCACGTAGATAGCTTAGTGGTTAAACGAACTTTCCATACAGGTACACCACCCCGGTTTGAATTTCACTATGCCGATTTAATTTTTTTTTTTCGATTTTTTTCTCGATCTTGGCGTCCGAGAAGATAACGAGTGTTTAATGTTTATCCGATATTTGCGATATGTGAAAGAAATCTTAATAAATTTTCTTATCATTACTACTTTTATTATTAAGTATTTATCATTATATTTAATATATTTTTTTCTGTCCGTTCGAACTACGTATAATAGTAACTGTATTGTAATGCACTGTGGCAAGTTTTTTGCAGTTTCACTGTTTTTTTTTCGGATATTCATAGGTATATGTCCATTTAGGAACAATGGTTTTATAAAAAAATCGAGAACGGTAAGTCCGACCGACTGATCAACATAGTACGTACCTTTACCATAATTTTTTTATATCTCATAGTAATGAATTACAAATTTCACAATTTTAATTATATTTATATCAATATATTCGGGTAAATTTTTATCGGGACTCGGGAGAATTTTCAAACATTTCCACATATATAAAAACTTGAGAACGATAAACCCGACCGAAATCACATACTCGTATGCAGTGTAGGTACCGGCTATATTTAATTATACCCATATTATATTTCAAATGTTGGATTTTTGTGGTATATTTCAACAGTTTTATTAAATATTATTTATGTAAGTTGTGTGAAACCCGTACGTTACACTCGTGAGAAAATCGAGCAAAGTGAGATTCGAGTTCTTAAAAAAAATCTGAGAATAGTAAGTTCGATAAATTTTTTAATTACCTATCTACTTTGTCAACCTATACAACAGAACCACTATAAGTGTGAAGAGCTATTTTCTAGAAAGCGAACGATATATTTCGCCGCAGGCGAAATATTTTTAAAATTAATTAATTTACAATATTATTTCTTAAAAAACTTCGATCACCGACTATTCTGGATCCCGATAATATACATAATACGAACTGTACGTATTACACTTAAAATTAATTCCAATTATGATGTGTTTCACTCAAAAAAAGTCACACTAAAATGAGATTGTAAATTCAAGGTTTTGTACTGAAAAAATGTTGAACTTAAAAGAAGTTACACTTACAAGGATTTGCACCCGGTAGGTGTTGCACATAAGCTAGTAATAAATGATAAACTATATGTTTAATGTTTATAATATTATATAATATAAATTACGTAATGTACCTATTACCTATGTAAAGCACATATATTTATTATTAGTACTTACCTAAGTCCTAACCAGAGTCCTAACACGCAATTTAAACAAATATTGCGTCTGCTGTATGGAATCTGTTTTTTTTTTTTTTATCAACTATTATATTTACTATATATGTACAAAGACAATATTATTTTGATCTGTTATTTATAACTCTGATTGTTTTAAGTTAATTAAATTTCAAAAATATTTTTGAAACTTGAAAAATTAGTATCTACCTAATTCTATTGTAACGTATATATATATGTATTCCAACTGGGTAGATATATACCTAATATTGCCAAATTAAATATAGTCATGTTAATAAAATAACTCAATAACTTGACTTTGACTTATTCACTTTAGATTTCATCCTTTATTATATATTATAATATTGCATTTTTCAAATTCAGCATAGCTAATATGTATATATTATATATATATAGATCATTTTATTCAATCACGTGCGTACACGTACAAGTAACATCATCATCATTATTATCATATACTCGTATGTTATATTGACACAAGAAGATAAATACGGTTAATTTAGTGTACTTTTTCTATATTTATTTTTTATCAAAATTTGATAATATTATTATATATGTCAACACACGTGTGGACTATATATATATGTGTATAATGTATATATTATTATTATAATGTAATATAGTGACGTTTCAGTTTCACACGGAAAAATCCAGTTATCGTAATAATAATAATAATAATAATAATGGATAACAATGATTTTATTTACCGAAACGTGAAATTCGGTTCTCACGATCGCGCGAGTATTATCGTCGCGCTCTACAACCGGTATACAAGCCGCCGTCACCGCGTGTCCGACACGAAGAGGAAAATGAAATTATATATTATATATTATACGTATTAATATATAATATAATATACGTATGTATATAATATTAATATTAATATATAATATATATATATATATCTGTTTATTATGCATTGTTTTGTTATAATGATTATTATTTAACATAATTCGGTATAGTGTCACGAACGGTTTCACTCGACAACGATAGTGCACGTCTGAATTTGCGATTTCCGTTCGGAAAAAAAAAAAAAAAATTCAAATTCGCTCATCACATTGCGTTAGATCGTATATGTTTTGACCTTGCTGGGGTCGGCGCAGAAGTATGACCGCACGCTTTAATTTACCCATCGTTTATCCTTTCATCCTCACGTCCATATATATTGTGCGTGTATGAATATATAGGTAGTTCTTCGTCTCGTCATTTCCATATATACTACGTATATTATATAGACGCGATTCGAGTTTAATTTTTGTATGTGATGATTATTATTAAATACATAACATTACAGTATGTTATTGGACAAAAGCATCTGTTTTTGATACGTCACTTTTGTCCAGCCAAATCTACATCCGAAAAATAAAAAAATAAAAATGATTATTTTAAAAAAATGCGCTTAACCCGGTAAAATACTCGTATAGCGTGCAAGCGAAACGCGTTAAAATTTCAAAATCAAAATATAGGTACCTAAAGTTGTTCTAGAATTTTTTTTGTACATCTATAAAAGGGGCAGACTGCGTGTAGTTTTGTACACAGATATTTAGAATATTTTTCGATGACGATACATCATATACCTATATGAACGTTAAACGTTCGCAGTTAGAAAAGCGTGCATTCATATAATAATATTATTACTACGAAAATGATAGACCCTATAACATAGTGGTATTTATTTGAAAATTTTATATCTTTCAACTATATATACAGTGACTTGTTAATATTGTAAATAGTGTATAAACATCGGTTAAATTCAATTTTAAATATTGATTTAATTCTGTATACTAAGTGTGTACCAACTACTAAATAATTTATTCAAATTGAATTTGATTTATATAGCACTACTTGTATGGTTTTGTATAAATATTTAATAAATATACGTACAAGCGTTTTGATTAATCGCCGTTTTAATAACTGTATAACACGGTTATTCGTATTATATATTTTTACTTTGATCCATAAACATAAATTAATAAATATTTACACGACGTTTGACATTATAATTATAAATATATATTTCACAACGTTTTTAAGTTTTAGCGCGAAATGACGAAATCAAAATTATACTATATATTACACATATTAGTTACTAATAATAATTATTATGGCTAGTAGATTTCACATCGATTTACACACTTCATATATAGGGACCGTATATTTAAAAGCTATAGGACTTTGTAGCTACGAATTTCGAATGAAAAACTCGCATTAAAATATTATTCGTTTTTATCCACTTATAAAACGTTAGAAACATAAAAAAGGACACATGGTAATTGTTAATAACTATATTATCTATAGTGTCCTACGTGGCTGTATACTTCGATATACATATTGATTTTTTTGAAAGTTTTTTAGATTCTGAACGGAGGGACGAGCTTGTTAGCTTTACAATGATGCGTATTGTTTTAATTTAAAATTATTTTTTATTTCTATAGCCTTTTTTTATGGAGAAGAATTCCAGTAGTTTTAGGGTATAAAGTTTTTTGATGACAAATTCATTGTAGTTAGTACTTTATTAGAATTTATAGAGAAATCGTTTTTTTCCCTAGTAGTTTTATAACGCGTAAAGGAAAACTTTAGTTTATAACGAAAAACGGTATAAATAGGAAAATGAAAAATAAATAGTATTGTTATGGTAAACGATTTTTTTTAAATAATTCGATATACTTATTTATATTATTATATAGTGCCGAAATTCATTCAGTACCTATCGTTTTTAAAGCGCAATAAAATTTTATAAATATTAAAGTGTAGAAAAACAACAACAATAAAATATTATAGTGACATGAAACTATATATGATTTGCTTTTTAAAATGTATTTACACCGTTTTAAATTTTTAGATTATCTTTTTTCTTAAAATGTCTTAACAATATTGCCCCCGCAATCACCTATATAATATGTTGGGTGTGAGACGTTCTTTTAACAGCCGTCTCTTATATTAGCTCTTTTAATTTGCACTATGAGGGATTTCAAAAAATGGTTTTACGTTTTTAATTTCAGCGTGTTATATACAATTCGATCACGAATACACGTCGTGTTTATATATATTTTTTTTCACAGTTTCCGCAGTAATATATTCTATCATTAAGTAGATACTACAAAACTTTCAATACACCGAAAGGGTATTAAAACAGTTTTTTTTTTTTTTTTTTTTACATTAAAATATATTCTCTATTAATTTATCTCTCCCTTGGAAAAATAAACAATACTCATTATATTAACTAGTAATGAATAAAAATGTATAGATGTTTTATGCGTAGGTAGCTAAGTACGCCTACTAGAAATACTTGGGTCATAATATAAATATTTAATTATTACTGCTAGATACGATAATGGCAAACACATTTTAGATTCAAACATTATAAGATTAAATTAAATATTAATGTCGACTTAATAAACAAACATTATAATAGCATCAGTAAAAACAAAATGCGTTTGGAATCAAGTTAATGAATACTAAACACATAAAGGCGAATATTATATTACCTAATTAATTACAGTTCAAACAGGAAAGAATTATTATTATTGTAATTATAGCTTATAGAATAGTTTACATTTTTTTTTCTGCGTATATTCAAGTTTAGTAGGTAAAACGAACGCGGTGTTTTTAAAAAAAATCTCCCGTAGATAATCGCATGTGCGTGTAAAATAATTAAAAGCTCTCATTTTATGTATTTTATTTTACTATATAATTATGAAATTATAACATAATTATACACAGTTAAATAGTCGTTTTAGTGAGTAGTGTAACATATAACCATTTAGCTTAAAAATATATTGTTTTTGCAGAAAAACCGCATATTATTTAACATCAATTTTTGAAAATGTTGGGTTTTTTATGATGGAAACCCTATATTGATTTATTTTCCCAAGTACTTACTTGTTGTAATGCATTTCGTATCAAATTCATTCAAAAGGTTAATTAACACATGATCGTACAATGTATACCTATGTATGCTTTTATCATAATTATATTTTCGACGAGTTTTGATAATATTTAAAATTATAACGAATTCGATGAATAATGATTAAGAGGACGTGGTACCTATAAATTTTGAATAAAAACCAGTATTAGCATTTTTCATTTTTATCAACTTACAAACATGTTATAAACACCAAATAAAAAAACAAATTATAGCTGATAAACATTATCTAGTGCCCTGCGTAGCCTTTTTTTGATTGTTTTTTTTTTTATGTTTTATAGTTATTAAAAAAAAAAAAAAAAAATCAAAAATTTGATTTTTAACATCTCATCATAAAACGTGTAAAAATGCACATATCAAAAATCAACGCTAGATAATTTTGTTCTTTATTATTTAATTTTTGTTTCACCTTCCTACATATTTTCAAGTTGATAAAAAATAAAAATGCGACACCATATATATATACTTAAAAAGTTAAAAACAAATATCGTGATTACACGACAATAATTCTATTAAAAAATATTAATACAAGACTAAATGTCTTTAAACATATATTTAAATACTTATAGATTGTTAGGTTTTAATTTTTCTAAAAATATCTTTAAAATGGTCTATACAACAACCCCTTACATACCTTGAGAGTATTTCTTAATAAAAACTAAAAAAACTTAATTCCTTTTTTCATTTTTCTATTATTATTATTTCTGTTTCATAATATAGTTGTCTATTATGTATGCGTGTTATTATTTTATATATTATGACAATTCGAGGTTTGACACCTGAATTTTAAGTTCATAAATCATTATATATATTTGAATGCGCGTAGGTATATTCCAAATGTACCTGTATATATTATATAATATACTATATACATATATATATATATAGTTAGATACTTGTAATATATGACTTCCGTATATACGACTATAAATGATAATATTTTATTTATTGCTTTGTGTATTGAAAATTAATCACGATTTTTAATAATTACAATCATATGTGTGTATTTTTAATTTAAAATTTCAATATACATATAGAATATAATTTCATATACATATGTATATGTACTTTTTTTGGGTAGAACAAGTAATGTAAGAGTTTTTTGGGTACAAAGTTTTCGGATAGGATACTTGTTCTAGTTGATACTTTGTAACGGTCATTTTTTGATTGTCTAAGTAGTTTTTAAAATTGTAAAGAAATACTATCGATTTTAACCAAAAAATATTTATAAAATGGAATATAACATAATATATACTTACTTATGTCATAGTTATATATATATATATTTTTTATATCTATGTGTAATTGTATACACAATTTTGGATGGAAGGAATTGAATAGAAATATTCGAATATTCGACTTGGGACCTTTATTGATTAAAAATTCGTTCTAGCTGATACATTAAAAAAATAATCCTTCGATGTCCTTTATATATATATATATTTAATTTTTAGCGTAAAGGAAGAATACCAAAAATGACGGAAAGTGATTATAAATTTAAATAAAATGATAGAAACACGAAATATATATCAAATTTTTACAATAGCATTATATTGACATCGTTAACATGGAAAAACTTTTGATCACTTTTTAGTAATTTCATACAATTTTGAACTTTAATTTGTTTTATAGTACACACTTTTTTGAGTACAATGAGTTGAGTAGCATACGAATATTTCGGTTAATCATCGTTCGTCTTAGTAGCATGTAGGTATTGTAGTTGGTATTTTAAAAAAGTCAATTTTCAATTTACTTAGTAGTTTTTCTTATTTTAAGTTTTATTTAAGTTTTAATTAAGTTTTACACAATATATTATTTTTTAAAGTAAAATGAATATGGATATAAATATATTAGTATAGAATTTTTCCACGTCTATAGTTATTATTATATTATTATAAAGTATCATATTATATTCCTACCTATATCCAATATATAATAAAACTAAAGTCTTGCTCTCAATTTAATATGAGTAGGTATACAGAACATAACAGTTGTAATCCTATATGGAGGAAATTCTATATTTTATATTTTTAAACAATTTTATTTTTATATTATATATTTTATATAATTCTATGAAATTTTGAATTAATTATAGTAACATTATTAAACTAGTTTGACATTTTACACATTGGTCATCCGATATATACGAAGGTCTTGAAAATACTGACTATAATATAAACGTATTTATATTTTATTAAACGTTTAAATTATGCACAAATTGTATTATAAATTTGGTTGTTTTTCATATCTATCGAGTTTATTTCGCAACAGTATAATATTTGCAGATATAATTTATAGAACTAATCTCCCAAAAGCGATAACAGTTATGTCATTTATAAACTTGACTTCCTAGGTGCAGAGTCGATCGAATTATTGGATAATTTATAATTATCGAATAATTGGATATATTAGGTTATATATAGACACTTATCTACTTAAGAATATAAATACCTATGTTATTTTATGATTTACCGAAGCTAGAAGATATGAAACTATGTTGTTATGTTGCAATTATTGCTATTAATTATTATTAACGATTATCACTTTATTCCATTTTGTTGAATTGTTTGTGTAGTATTATATTTTGTGTATTTATTAGGTATAGCTGTCTTAGAAATTAAGTATTTTTAAAGTTATAATATAATAATTAGTATTAATATTGTTGTTGATGGGTTTATGCAGTGTAGCTGATTTATAGTTATTATTCTTTCAAGTTTTATTTATTTATCGTTTTTGTACGTGTAATGGTTGAAGTAGAATGCACATTTTCAGCATATCTAAACAAATAAATAAATACGATTATTATATAGGTATATTATATATATATATATATATATATAATTTCAATATTACTCAATCTATTTAATATTACTGTTCCATGTTCGAGATTGTTTTAAATTGTAATCGATTCAAGAATAATCTGTGTATATTATGTATTATGGTTAAATGTGCTTAAATGGTTGGTCATAATATTATAAAACGTAATTACACTATTTAAAATTTCCAATAAATTATCAATACTTATATTGTATTATAATGGAATCGATAAAATATATAAATCATTTTTGAATTTATTCAATAGATTTGAATGAATTTCATAAGTAAACGGTTCATTTTTTGGTACCTATAGGCATGATATACGATTATAAAAAGATAATATTTCTAATTTATTGTTTATTATTTTTCGTTTTATTGTTTCTTGTTGTATTTTATACATTTTGTTCAACATTTTCGATAGGTAATATATTATTTTAAAAGTCAAAATAACATTAAAAAAACATAAACACAATGTTTCTCGAGAATTTAAATGTAAGTCAGCATTACATATACATAGGCATTTTTCTTACTTGAGTTTAAATTACTAGTAGGCCCAATATTATAAATAATTGATAGTCAAAAATCAGGTTTATATATGACTGTTGTTTTGTTTTTTTATGCCTTAGGGATAGGGGCTTGTCTTCCAAATATGTATAATGTATAATATATAAACATTACACTGAAACACAAACAATATTGAAAAAAATAACAGAAATGAATTACGACTTAAAAATAAAACTCATACTTGACGTAACATAATATTATATATAATTAATAAAAGTATCATCTGATAACTAATTTAAATATATATATGAGCATATAGAATAAAATCGAAAATAATATTTTTTGAACACTGATTTTGTGGGTACAATTTATTTTTATTTATATATTTTATATTTAATAATGTTGGTAAAATTAATATTAAATCGTATATTTTTTTCGTAACAATACTTTAACATGCTACCTATTTTATATTATTAATAAAGCAATTTAATTTATTATTATAATATATATATATATAATTATCTTATTTATTTTTATTTTGTCGTCTGGTTCTTTATTATATTGTCATTTTATTTTGTAGTTTTTTGTGTTTTTCGAATTAAGTGCTCTTCAAATTAACGGAAGCAAATAAACACATTTAAATTGATTTATGATTTGATTTAGCCACTTCACCTAAATAAATGTCTAATTAATATTAACAGAGTACTTCAAATTGAATTTCAAGAAACAACAAATAAACATAATATTTTTAAATTGTGATGATCATAACTATACATACCTATATGGGTATTACATTAAGTAGGTATAAAATATATTTTTCAGTGTTTAGAAAAAACTACTTTCGTGCGTTCACGTTCATATTTTGTGAACGACACTATTGTTTCTGTTGAATAAGACATGAATACATGATTGACGTTCAAATTGTCAAGAAATTTGAACGATTTAAAGGCCATTCAAATTAAATTAAAATAATATATTTATTTTTCGCTATGAATTCCGTTTGATTTAAATCGAATTCATTTATAAAAATATAATACTGGTCCACGGTCCACCATAATAAAGGTACTTACTTAAATAAAACAATGAACCATTGCAGTGTAGTGTTATTCAATCAGAAAATCTGAAACCAAATTAATAGTATATATAATGTATATTGTATTTGTCATATAGGTATATAATATGGAAAATGGACAATTTTTTATTTGAAATCCGAGAGATATAGTCTTTCGGTATGACTCGTGAGCTGCGTATTTGATTGAAAATTTCGGTTCGAATGATGCAATAGCGAGTTATTTTGTATAGGAAAATCAAATGTACTTTATTATCATATGAATTTTCAGAAAATAAAAATAAAAATCGTTTTAATGAAATTATCCATTTGTGCCGATATATATATATTCGTGATTCCGATTGTCGTACACAACGAAATAAGTGTAGACATAATTGATATAATGATAACATTTTATTTTTTATGAGCATACTTGTGTATAGCTGATGTGTATAGCTTTTAACATTAAAATCATATTACCTATATTGAACGTTAAATATTATTTTCGTATTATACTAATGCTCCAATGTCAAGAATAATATATACCACATATTCTACTGACATATCAAAAGTTTGTGTTTTTGAACTCTACATTGGAGAAAGTAATTATTATAGATCTGATGTTATAATAATATGATGACTGTGTAGATGACACATGGGGAGAGGTGAATTTCATGAAACGCAATTTCTACTTTACCATATTGATATAATAAATTATAATATTAATTATCAATCTAAAATAATGATGATTCAGTTTAAATATGTTAAAACGGATATAAAAATTCATTTGTTAAATCTATGTATATATAAATAGGTGTATCTAATATGTTTATATATAGTATATTATTATACATCGTATCGATTAAAATCTTTATAAAATTATGTATGCATCATAAACCGGCTTCGTCGGACATCGCTAGTGTAGGCGATCATTTGGTTTTTTTTTTTTTTTTTTGCATAATTCATTTAGGAATTATTTTTGTACTATAGATTTACATAAACTGTAATAGTATATAAATTTCACTTAATTATATTTCTCAATATATATATATATATATATATATATATGAGTTATGAGTACCTACCTAGTTAGCCGAAATTAATGAAATTATATATAATGTAATATTATTCTGTCAACAATGTCATATAATTATATAATTTAAAAATAATAATATAAATTCATTATGAAAAATAAAATTTACCAGTGTAAATTAATTATACCTGTATATGTATATAATATAATATATATATATATATGGTTTCCTTATAAAAACAGAAAATATATTTTGGAAAATGTATTTTTTGTCTATGTAATCATTTTGTTTTTCATTCGAGTAGGTACGTCATTTAAAATAGACGTTATTGGTAGTTAATTTAAAATAAATTTGAATTTTTAGCGAACAAGAGAGATATTATCTTTATCGAGATAGAAACTTATTGTTTTCATACCTTGAGAATACCATATATATATATATTATATGATGTATATTATATAATATCTTTGAAGAGTACTTTTTTAATTTGTTTTCAGGACGTACCTTTTTTTAAAGGTACGTCCCAAAAACCCACGTTACATTGACATTTTAATCGCGAACACATTTGAACAGAAACAAATCGTTCAGGCGTAGATATATGTTATTTGGAACGCACATATTCTATCCATGCGGTTGCTGGCGCGCGAATAACCTCAAGCACAAGCTGTTGGTCTCTGGGTTCTGCTCAAAGGAAATATTCGTCAAACATGCGTACAGTGTAGATGAAATTGTATGCTTATTTCAATATTCGCGTAAAATGAATTAAATACAGTAAGTATATCAGTATTGCGCCATATACTGTCGTCAGGGGCGTCATTTCAGTTTTTAAATAGGAATGCCATGCCAACATTTAATGCAGACCAATTTTTCGTTCCATAATGCCATTTTAAATCAATTTTTTGTACATTCTATAATTTATTTGATGAAATTCTTGGTAGGTATAATATATTGATAAAAATACAAAATTGTAAAACACATGATCATTTTATTCGAATCTAACCTTTCCATCTATAAGGTATAACCGTATAGCCTGTGTACAATAGCCCGACGGTTCAATAGCCTGATATATGCAATACGATTGCAAAATGTTTAAATATTAGCGCAGTTATAATATTTGACGTAGGCCATTGACACGTATAAAAAAAGTTTAATCGGAGTTAAAATGATCAACATTTCCGCAAGAGTCCAAGCTTATAATTACGAACATTATAACATTATTTATTCACTAAAATGTGTTTCGGATGCTGTTTTGATTATACCAAATTCCCAGTCGTTTTTGTGAGAAATATTGTGAAAAAACCTTTTTGGATGATAAATTAAAATTAAATAACTCGTATACAAGAAAAATATTTTCATTGTGTTTATATATATAACCTTGAAAATATAAATAGTCTTAAAAATATAAAAAAATTATTTTCATGTTTAACTTATCTTTTTTTACTTATGATTAGTATTTTATAACCGCTTGCTTTTATATCCAACTCTATAAAATACGATCAACTATACAGTAGGTACCATAAAATATATTATATTATTATACTATTTTTTTTCGTTTTATTTTTGTTTATATATGTATTTTTGCTTAGAAATATCATAAATTCTTTATTATTTTGATAAATAAAACAATATGATTTTTATATTTTTTTACCATATGTATATATGTAGGTATATAACTATACTTATATATACCAGAAATTCCACGGGTATAATACTAAAATATAATCCCGAGAATATTTCCTGGATCTAGTCAGATGGTATTTGGCTGGAATATTTTCAATAACGTGTTGCATATTTTGTTAAAAAAAAAAAATACGAGTTTCAGACGAAATTCACGGTAACTTTCAGACCGTAATTCTTTTGATAAAATCAGAGAAAATGTTTATATAAAAATATAAATGTACCTACTTATTATATATAATATTATACTGTATATATATTTAGCTTGTTTTTTTTTTTTTAAAGTGCGCAATCAATATTTACGTTAATAAAGTACGTATAAAATATGCAGACAGTATATATATATATATATGTGTAACTAAGTAGGTACCTGCTATTTTTTTAATTTCTATATAAAAAGTTTATTAAAGAAAAAAAAATACGTTGATAGATAGAATTCGAAATTCATATACGGTCGGTTGTAAAATAATTATTATTTACATATTAGGAAAAAAAAAAAACCGATATAATAAAAAGTAATGCCCATTTATGCAATTGGCACACGCATTAGCCTATATATAATATATATTACCATATATATTATATTATGTATATATTATACTTATCAACATTTTTGCAGCGAACATTACGATATTGCAGTGTTTAATCAAATGTTTTCGAATAATGACATTGTAACAGTAACTATATATATATATATATATACTATCTACGTGCAGTCATTACATAATAACGTCATCGCACATAATAATAATTATTGTGCAACCAAAACAACCCTATAAAATCAAGTTTCAAAAAATACAAATATAATTTAAATAAAATACGCGTACCTAACTAACTATATTCAACGGACCTATATACAGGGTGGGGCGAAGACGACTGACGAGTTTCAACAGGTCATTTCTTGTGCTGGGATAATGATAAACAGACGCGAATAGTCTCATTTTCTTCCGACGATAATACCGTTTTCATTTATAATATAGACACTATGAGAACCGCAAAAATTGCTGTCAGGAAATGCTTCAGCAAATCCGTCCGACAACGACTTTTTTCTGTAGCGACGAGGCCCATTTCCATCTTTCTGGGTCTGTAAACAAGCAGAATTTTCGCTACTGGGCTGAAAATAACCCACGGGAACCGCACGAATGATCCCTCCATTCCCCTAAAGTGACAGTGCGGTGTGCTGTATCCCCATTTTGGGTGATCGGAAATTTACCTATCGAAACGTGCCGAAAATTGCACCGAAATTTCCAAAAACGCCTGCAACAGTGTATCGCTGCCGACGATCGCCATCTTTGGAGATGTACTTTTCAAAACTTAACTAAAAAAAAATGGGACTCGTTATTGATTTGAATAAAACAAACCGTTTTTCTCTAAGTTTTACTATTCGTTATTTATAGCCCTTTAAAACTCGTCAGTCGGCTGCGCCCCATCCTGTATAATAACATGTGCATATTATACGAGGAGTACGTATTTAAATATTATTAGAGACTACGCCGGATCCGCGTGCGGTATAAAAAAAAACTACAATATATACAATATCTAGTGTATATACCTACTCGTCGTAGGAAAAGTCGTTTCTATTCGAAATGCATTCATTATATAAAATGCGTAACATAATATCATAACGTGTTGAAATTTTTTATTTCTCGAATATACCTACTCGTATATAGGCAGTGGTGGATTTGGAGAGGGACGCAGGGGGACGGAGCTACTCTTCATTTTTTTCATGTTGAACAGCGTACCCCTTAATTTATTTATCAAGGAACGCAAGGAACGCAATGTTTGTTTTAATTTTTATTTAAAATTTTTAAAAA